>JAJKFJ010022713.1:0-148943 GCA_027382625.1 Tetmemena sp. SeJ-2015 | reverse complement strand
AACTAAAATGCACTTTCAATTATCCTCCAGCTCTAAAAATTTCTCGGCTATAATTTAATTTGCAAGAATGGCTATGTATCAGAGTCTACTTATGTCCGAGAATGGTAATAATACAAAGTGCCCTTTCAATTTCCTAGAGTTCAATTTAGCCAAACTATCCAACTAACATTGACTAGCAATTGGATAATTTAAAAGAATTAAGGCTCTATTTCCATAATAAAAA
The DNA here is from genome assembly GCA_027382625.1 of Tetmemena sp. SeJ-2015. Classification (NCBI taxonomy): domain Eukaryota; phylum Ciliophora; class Spirotrichea; order Sporadotrichida; family Oxytrichidae; genus Tetmemena; species Tetmemena sp. SeJ-2015. The sequence continues at coordinate 148,720 of JAJKFJ010022713.1, read as the reverse complement.
CTTTGAATACTGAAGAGAAGAAAAATAAAATGTGACAGCAGGAGAAGTTTATAACAAGAAAATAAATATTTTTGTTAATTTAGATAATATAATTCTAACCTTCCTATTCCTAAATCATTTTACCTTAATTTTTGAATTATAATTTAATCCTTTTTATCATTCAACTTTTTTATCTTTGAGAAATTTGTATATTTAGTTCTACAAAGTTTAAGTTAGGTGAAAATATTATTTAAATATGATTCTTCTATTCAAACTTTTGAATCTAATTATTATATTAAAAGTAAAGGTTATTTAAAGAGATAGTATAAATTAATTAAAAAAATATTTAAGATGATTTATTAATATCAATACGTTTAAAAGCATGAAGAAGCTCGTAAAGCTTACAGATAGCAATGATAATTTAGTTCAAAAGATACATAGATTAAGTTTTCCAAATATAGGGATTCCGCTGCATTTTTACTTCTCTATAAAAAGTCCATTGATTCTTAAAATAAACTCTCAAAAAAGTCTTAAGAACTAAAAAAATTTAATTTAAAATTGACTTTTAATAAGATCTAAACTAAAATTAATAAATTTCATTAATTTAATAAGTTGAGTTTTAGAACCCCTTAGAAAATAAAAGTTTTAAATTTTTAATTGAATAATATTTAAAAATAAAAAATATTTATTTCAAGAATTACTAAAATAGTTTTTTCTATTAAGTGATTCAATATTAAATGATAAGAAGAATGATTATCTTATAATCGCCATAGATTTTAAAAAATATTGAGGCTCATTAACCGAATTAATACAATTATTTTATTTTTAATAACTTTCTTTAATGATTCTTTTGAATATTATTATTAACCTTCTTTTTTACAAATTTTATTTTAAATAATTTTTTTAATTATCCATTTTATAATAAATTTTGGATGCTAATTATAATGAAAGGAGTCTTTAAAAAATAAAATATAAATCAAATATATAAAATAATTATTATATTAAGTTTCTTAATTCTTTACAATTAATCGAGTTGAGTTACTCACCATAATAGAATTATAGTACAATGTATCATTTTTTGAAGATATTATATTAATTATTTAAGCTTGATTTAGCAAAACTTTTTTTAAAATTAATTGCTGTTATTTTTCGTTATCTATTATCTATCTGCTTTACCTTTGTAGATCATGAGTTTCCTAGTAGTTGAAAAAAGTGTCCATTTTGGACGATCTAGGGCTCATTAGATAGCGCTTGCAAAATTAGCTGGACTTTATCCTGTGCGTTGATCCTCTATCTGCTCTCTTGATGGAGTTAACTGGACTTTAATGTGGCAGGTGCCAATTGTTCATAAATGTAACCTCCTAATTTTATGTAAGCCTCAGAAATTGAGGATTTCGCCAAAGTATACATGATCATTGTTTCTCGCCTTGAGATGAGCATTCCATCGATGCCCATATTGTTTGGCTTTTGAATGTTGCATTTGTATTTCATATTCTCTATCTTCATCATTAGGAAATCAGGACATTTCTCAAACAACATAATTTAAAATAGTTGCTTATTTATTTCTTAAAAGCTAAAAAACTTAAAATTATTTGAGCTATATTTGTGGAAAATTTTTTCTTAGAGATGGAGCTCATAATATATGAGAAACGGAATGGTTTTTAGAAATTATTTAAAAGTTGGAATGTTAAAAATCACTTTTTTTTAATTTAAATTTGTTAACTGTCAATTAATTAAAAAACTTTTACCGCGGGGTTCGAACGACCGTCCTCCAATCATTAATCAGAATCCCCCTCGCTAGGTATTCCTTAAAATATTTATTCTGATTAATGATTGGAGGACGGTCGTTTTGAACCCCCCGCGGGTAAAAGTTTTTAATTAATTGACAGTTAACCTAATTAATTAAAAAAAAAGTATTTTTAACATTCCAACTTTTAAATAATTTATAAAAACCATTCCGTTTCTCATATATTATGAGCTCCATCTCTAAGAAAAAATTTTCCACAAATATAGCTCAAATAATTTTAAGTTTTTTAGCTTTTAAGAAATAAATAAGCAACTATTTTTAAAATTTTGTTGTTTGAGTAATGTCCTGATTTCCTAATGATGAAGATAGAGAATATGAAATACAAATGCAACATTCAAAAGCCAAACAATATGGGCATGATGGAATGCTCATCTCAAGGCGAGAAACAATGATCATGTATACTTTGGCGAAATCCTCAATTTCTGAGGCTTACATAAAATTAGGAGGTTACATTTATGAACAATTGGCACCTGCCACATTAAAGTCCAGTTAACTCCATCAAGAGAGCAGATAGAGGATCAACGCACAGGATAAAGTCCAGCTAATTTTGCAAGCGCTATCTAATGAGCCCTAGATCGTCCAAAATGGACACTTTTTTCAACTACTAGGAAACTCATGATCTACAAAGGTAAAGCAGATAGATAATAGATAACGAAAAATAACAGCAATTAATTTTAAAAAAAGTTTTGCTAAATCAAGCTTAAATTAGTAATATTAAGAAAGTACAGCATAGTTAATATATGATTAAAAAGAGCATGGTTATTGCAAGATATTTAAACAAAAAATCCAAATTAATTAAAAGATCCTCTAAAAATAAAGAAGATACAGCTAATTTTAAATTAGAATCTTTTATAACAATCGATAGAAGACTATTATTCTCTTTAATAAAATTTAATTTTCTTAAAGATTAACTAGCGAGAAAAAAAAAATATTTAAAAGAAAATTATCGTAAAGACAAAAATTATTAAAAAAATAAGGATTATTTTTTTTGTTTTTATAATTGCAAGCTCATATAATATTTTAAATATTAAATGCCATTTGAAGCATGAGCACTCATTAAAAAATGATGAAACGAATCATTAGAGATGTCCACGTTTTATTTTATTTTAGCAAGTATTCTAAAAATATTTAAGTTAGATGATAATATTATAAATTTTTATTTTAAATGAATTGTGAATGATAACGACAATTAAGAAAGAGACGAAGTTAATTTAAATTACAATTATTATTTATTATGGAAGAATAGTAAAAGATTATCATAAAATACAATGAGAAATAGAATTTTAGAGAATAAAATAAGCTAACTGGCAGGGATTTACAAATTATTATATGTACTGCTTGAATCATGAATTTTGACACTTTATAAATGTCTTGATATCTGATCTTAGTAGTAGCGTTTAAGTCTTATCTCATTATTTTCTTCAAATTTATTCATACTAAGTATGAAACTTTAAAAAAGGTCATTAAAATATTATCTTACCTTTGTAAAATTGCAATTAAAACATTGTTTCAGTGATTGAAAATACAGTAAGGATTTCTTATAGTGTCATTTATATCTTGAACAACTATTTCTATGGCGAAATACTTCATTCAATCACATTTTATTTAAATGTCATCTCAATTGAAAAGAATTAATAAATTATCAGCCCTTTCTTAAATAAAATCAAGTTTTTATTTTGCAAATTATTATCAGATCACCCAATGATATCTTTCCCAAAATTATTTTATTTTTTTTAAATATATTTTATTTTTTATTGCCAATGAAAAAATGGTTCTATTAAAGTTAATAAATAGGCTCCGTTGCAGTAATTAGTTTTGAATTAATAACCTTAAATATCAAAGATTAATTTACTAAGCTTCGAATAGATAATTATTTATTTTGAGTATTTTACTTATTTAAGGTTAAATTTTTAACTCCAAGTTTTTGCTTTCTACTTTTTAATAAACAAAGAATATCTTGTTTAAAATTTAGTTTAGAATTAAATTTTCCTTTATTTAGTTAAAAATTGCATAAGATCCCCAATTTAGCTTTATAAAGAATTATTTTTAATTAAAAATGCATCCTGAATGATATTATCCGTTAACTTCTTGTTTTCCTTATAAGATTTCGTCATTATTTAAATGTGATGGCTCTCATCAACTAAATTATGAAATTATAATTTTACATTTATGTTTCTCTTATAATATTTGCTAATTTAATTCAACTCACTCAATTTCGACTTCAATAGACTAATTTGATTTTATTTGCTGAAAAAATAAAAAATTGAATTAAATATTCACATATCTATTAAATTTGAAGCACTTACAAAAGCTGATAAGAAAAAGAAATTTTAAATTGACAAGAAGAGGCACTAAAGCATAATAATAAAATTACTTATTAATTTAAAATTATATTAAGAATTTAATTATTATCTCATTATGAATAGATTAGTTTCTTGACTATTTCAAAAAGTCTTCAGAATAAGCTTTAAAATTATTTCAATTCTTTTTATAATGAGCACATAATTTTAGAATTTAATGATGTATGAATCTTGTTAAATTAATTTTTTTTATATTTATTTAAAAAGAAAAATTAATAGGAGTTAAAAATACTTTATTTAAAGTAGCAATGACTTCCACATTTAATTTAAAAATTAATAAAAATAAGAAAATGAAAGAGCAAAGGAAAAGGTACTTACAGTTGAAGACTTGCTTAGCCAATCAAAACCAACTTTCTTTAAATATCTATTAATATTCATAAAATTAAACATAAAATAGTCTATAATAAAACACACAAAATAATTTTTAATGAAAATTCATAAATTATATCAATTTAAAGACCCTAATGGTGAGTTTTTATTTACAAAAAAATGCGACACAATATTTTGAATTAAAAAAAAACCTTTAATTATAAAATATTGACTCTTTGTCTTGACCTTTAATTATGCAGAGTTTAAGTATTAGAATAAATAAGAGAAATTATATTTTTACTCTTTAAGTCACAAAGCCTGAAATTTATTAAATTTATTTTAAAATGGATCTTATAGTTTTTAAATTGACTCATAGCAAAAATTTAAATTTATAAAATATAAAATAAATCAAGTCATATAATTTAAGAGAGTGATGTTTATCCCTTTATACAGAAATTCAATGGCAGAGTAGCTTGGTAAAGATATTACAAAATGATAGATTCTACTAGGTTTTTAATTTTTAACATTTTTTAAGATCTGCTGCAATAAAATTAATTGTTATTTTTATAAATATGCAGCTAATCTATTTTATACGAATAAAGTTATCGGAAAGAGAAAAGAAAGAGATTGAAGCAGTTATTCATGAGTAAACATCTTAAAACATGGTTTTAAGGAACATAAATAAAATGTTTTTTTAGTAAGTATACACTTCATCCAGGTACGCTAAAACCTATTTGAGTTATATTATTTTTAAATAAACAATTTAAATTTTTACGATCTTAATGAAATACTTAAATTTGATTATATAAATATCGAGATATTTATTTGAGAGATTGAAATTGATTTAAATGTGAGATGAGTGAGAATGTATATTTTATTATTTTTAAATGGTTTTTAGTAGCAAGAGATGAGATATATTCTATAATAATTAATTTTATCTCTGAAACAGGATACGACTTATATATTTTAATTCAATCATAATAACAATTTGCAGAGCTTGAAGGCTGCTCAGCTTGTCTGACTTATGCTTTGATTGCATTTACTGCCTTTCCAATTTCTAAGTTAATATATTGCAGACAAAGGAGCATGAGACTGAGATTCTAATATTTTACCAGTCTTTCATTCTCAAGAAGATTAGAGTCTTATCTCGAGGTAGATTATGGTAGAGTAGCCCCCTACCTAAAGTTAATTAATCAAGAAATGAATAGATGCCGTAAAAGTAACCTTAGATTAAGTCGGGCAAGTTGTATCTATCAATCTGGCTCTAGTTTTATTCTATTTTTTTAATAGTTCAAAGTCTCAATATTATCAATAAAAAAATAAAAACAAAATGTATTAGAAATCTTACTCATCTATTTCAAAGCAAAGATATCTCATTTTTTTAAAAAATAGCAATAATATGTATTCTCACAAATAATATGAATTAATTACATCAGAAACCAAAAATTAAATATTATAATATGGGTTAATTTGCAAAAGAGAATGAGGACTAAGTCAGATAATTCATAGTTAATTTTATTGTTATATGTTTAACATGATTGTGTTATAGTAGTATATTAATTGTTTTAATATTTTACGTTTTTAATTATTTTTTTTTTTAAGAATGGCAATTTAAAGCTATGGAAATTTTAAAAGCAGAGATATTTTATAAAATAACTATTAGCTATACTTGTAAAATGGTGATATTTATCCCCATAATATATTTATGTTGAATTTTATGAATTATTTGATTGTAATTATTTGATTGTCTATTTTCATTTAAACTATATTTATTATGAATAGAATAGTTGATAAGGGGAAGAAAGAAAGTATGATGAGTTAGGTGTATGGCCCTAACTAGGGAATATCCCAAGTAATTGACAAAACATTTTCAAGAGTGGAAACTGAAGGCAGACTAACAAAGTCACAAAAAGTTTAGTCATAGATAAGGAGACGACTATATTTTAATTTATAATCAGCCTAAAACGCCTAGAGAGATCTAAGATAGACTAGCTAACCGCTTTCTTCAATTCTTAAGAATTAAGAATTTAGTAAGTTGTCCCAGCATCTCCAACATAAATAGTAAGCTGAATTTGAATCAAAGCTCAAACAAGCAATCATAGACAGGCTAGATGATAAAGACAAATTTTTGAATTCACAAATATTTTATTCGTTTAAGTTATACAAATTAATAAATTAGTTTACAAAAATTATAAAAAATTAATTTTAAAAAAAAAATTATTTTTTAACTTATTACATTTATGCCTTTTTGAGTGAGCTAGAGATATTCTAAAGTTTTATCTAATTATATTTATTGATTTGTTATCTTAAAATATATAGAAGTATGGTATAATAAATTAGATTACCACTTCAATTTTATTATTTTAATCTTTTAAAATTTAAATAATTTCATATTAAAGATATAAATTATAGCTGAGAATTTAATGGAAAATCAAATTAATTTATTGAATTAAATAAAATGGGACGATTCTATGGCAGTTAAAGTGTGTCCTATTAAAATAATGATAATACCATTCGATTAAGCATAAAATTCTAAGAACATTTTATACTTGCAACTTTTGTGTAGGAGCGCTCAGTCCAGAGTTATAAGTGACACAAGTTTAGTAGAATCTGATATTCAAGATTGAGAAGAGCGGGCACATCATATCTCGCTACTGAGAGGGGCGGTGAAGATGATTAAAGATGAAACTCATATTAATTTTTTATTATCTATCGAACAAGCTACAGATCAAGGGTGAATCTGCGATTTCAACTAACACGAAGTTGCAACTCTCCATTTATTATTTTAATCAATCATCGATTTTAAATTAAATTTCCATCTATATTGATATATAAATTTTTGAATGTTTGCGACATAAATGAGCTAGTTGCAAGCTTGCTGAAATGCAAAATGTCAATTGAAAATGAACTAGATGACATCAGGTCAATTAAACAGGAGATTAGCAAACTAAATGCTGCAAGCAGACAAGAAGCTGTCAAAGTTGAAAAGAAACTTTCTGGCATCACAAACATATTTACCTATAATTGTATATTGGGGAATTGGTTATATCTTTTTTTATATTATTTTAAATTTCACTTTAGAGATTAAATAAATTAATATTTCAATAAAAATTTGCAAGCAATATAATTAAATCTGCTTTTCAATTGAATTTAATTAAATATACATGTTTATTCTTTCAATATAAAGGCTATAATAATTGCTTATAAATTTATTTATATAATTTTAACTATAAGTTGATGAATTTAATAAGCAGTTTAAATTATTTTTAAATGTAATTTTTAAAGAATAAATATAAACAGGTTGAACAAGCTTAGAGTTATCTAGGAGGAGTATTTGAATATTGAAAACGATGACGAGGTCTCCAAATCTAAAAGGAACTCACTATCAATACAGCCCTATTCAAATTAGCTAAACTCTACTCATATATCATTTATATAAAACCCTCTCAGTGCAAAGCAGTTACAATATATTTCTTTAATTATCAATTTTTCCAATTAAATGAACAAAGTAATTATCTCTTTCTCATAACATAAGAAAGTAATTAAATGAATATGGGAGGAAGTCGTTGGATATTGAGAACTAATCTGAGAAGCAGTAGCTAATATTGAGAAAGCAATTGACGATGCAAAAATACACCAAAGGACTCATGAAAGAAAATATAAAAAGACAGAGGCGTTAAAGCATTTTAATAATTGATGATACAGAGCATCAAGAAACTCTTAACCGTCAGCCATCACTCAACCAACCCTAAAAACGCCCTTAATCAAGTATATTAAAGCAAAGAGTTTCTTATTTATTAAATTCAATGCATTCATAAAATTTTGAAAAACTTATATATTATATTTAATAAATTTAAATAGAAAGAGATAATTAAATTGATATATTTTAATTAAGGATTATTAAGCATGGAAACGATAATCTTAACTTACCTCAGAGATTTTAATACATATATTTTTTAAAATTAAAGAAAAATAAAAACTCTACCCTCACTTATTAATATATTGATTTATAAAATAAATAGCTATAAATGTTTTATCTTATAATCATATAGTTTTCGATATAAAGTAAATTACAGATGAATGTAAAGTATTCTTTTTTGTATGTATTTAAAATTACAGATATAGTTTATAAATATGATTATATTATAAATAGTGCTTGGTATCTAACGTTTTTATTAGCTATCATTTTCCCTTTAACTTCAATAAGAATCATTAACAAACCATCATAAGATCCTAAATTTATAAGAATAAATAACACTGAGTTTTTTTAATATTGGTTGACTATTTTGAATAAGAAGAATATTTGGCATACTAAAAGTAAACTCAATTTATTTAATGAAATATGATTATATATTTAAGAAAGTGATTATGATGTGAGGATATTAAATACCTTATCATTATTTTATAATTAGTGAGATCTTCAAAATCTTCCTAACAAGAACATTCGTTTAAGTCAATTATTCTTGAGCATTTGAGATTCAAGGAATTAATGATAAAGACGAATTAGGGTGAAGGCAGATAGGGTTTTATTTATTAAAATTTAGAGAATTTAAATGACTAAGAGGAGACTACGCTATCAAGCAGTCAATTGTTGAGTAAGACTTGGCTGAGGATCTTGACAACTTTTATAACCAGATTCTTAACAAAAGATATGACAAATCAAATCACAATACTCATTCCTATTTCATCAATATTAAAATATTTTCAATTTATTTATCTTTATATATTTTAAATAAAAGAACTGCTCACCTTCTCTATGTTTCTTATTATTTTAAATAGACTTACTTTTAAAGTTTCATATTATTATTGATTTAGATTTGTAGCTATAATCCTTCAATTTAATTTAAATTTATTAAAAAACAAATGTAGATAATTTTTGCATAGACCAGATTTTTTGTGTTTTAGTCTAAATATTTTGAGAAAATAAGAGACATTGTAATTCATTGGCAATGGAAATTGATTTTATTTTAATTATGAATTTAATCAATTATAATTTCTTGCATTTTATTGAAATTTATACCATTGAGGAATAAATCTCAACAATATCAGCGATAGTTTTCTTCTATCTGCATCTAATTTTATTTATAGAAATAATTTATTGAAATTTATAAATATTTTTGATGATCAAGAACTCAGAAAGAGATCAGCAGAGGAGCAAAAAGATAGAAAGATAAAATAACTAGGGCAACATGGACCACACAGACTTAGATACTCAAAGTTCTTTAATTTCAATTCCAGATTCGCCTCTCTACTCTAAAGTTCATTACCAAAAAATAGAGTATGTTAAAGCTTGTTTATTTATTAAAGCACTCTAGGAAAAATAAAGAAAACTAAGAGAAGCCAAGCTACTCAACAATAGAAGTAACGCATTAGAATAAAGAAGAAACTTAGATCAGGAATAGATATCTAATTAGTTAGATAGTTCAATGATTGGGAATAATTAGAAACCAAAATCAAGACCCTAATTTGTTTATTTAAAGTAGTGCAATGGTGATTAAGAAACAAACTCCTATAGTTGCTTGCAGATTCTTTATGAATCAGCAGGTGCTAAAATAAAAGAAGAGGGAGCTAATAAATCAATCATATGATATAGCTAGAAAAGAGTAGGCCTCTCATACGGGCAATTTGAATACTATGAGTGCAACTACTGCTAATTCAGTCATTGAAAAATAATCACCCTACGAATAATTTCCTACAAGAGCAACAACTTCTTCTTTAGGTTTTAGAGGAAAGAAGAAAGAATATAATAAACCCTAAAGCAAGTAGCAATCAGATCAGCCTAAAAATTAGCTTTCATCCTATATAAACTCGATATCGAACATCAAAATAAAGGAGGATAGTTCTATGGTAGTAGCTCCAGAAGATCCTCAGCAAAGCATCTATTCTTAGTAAAGCTTTTTGGATGTTGCAATTAGAGCAAGTAAATAGTTCGGACCTAATATTTATATTTTAACAAGCAGAGCAGCTTTGTACTTGGATAGGATTTATCAAGTTTAAGTCCTTACCAACCTGATTCAAATTTATGAATTCATACTCCCTATTTCTTTAAGAATATCATAATTGTTTAAAAAGATGTAATTCTCTATTTTATCTCAGGAATTAAAAGAGTAGAAAATTTAGGTAATAGAGATGTGAGTATAAATACATTGTTCAGTCATCGTCATCGTCATTTTCCTCTGGATTAGATTCTTCCTCTAATTCATCGTATATTTTGAATAGCTTGTCCTGCAATTCTTTCTCCTCCAGTTAGTACTGGTATTTAAACTAGTCCCCACTGTAACTCTTGTCAAACTCCACAGGTTTTAGTGGCTCGAAGGTGTTCTTTTAGCTTGAACCCATGATTGTCGATATTTATTCCAATTGAGAACTGATTTCTTATTATCTTTGACTTTGCACTCCAGACTTCCATCTTTACTCTCGCTACTATCGCATGTTGATCTAGTAAATCACATAACACGATCCTGTTAGAAATAAAAAGCGAGGCAAGTGTAGGTACAGGATTTCTTCAAACCCTCTAGATTTCCAAAAGAAAACTCTTTTCCTCCCTACTTATAATTAAAAAATATGCTTCTATTGTTAGCTTATCTCTAAGTTTAAGTGCGAATATCTGAGCCCAAGATACTCTGGTCTTTGCTTATCTCTATGCTTGTAGATACTCTTCGAGGTCTTCTTATTTGGAGAATAGATTAGTCTGCTTATCATCTTAAAATGAAATAAATCTGCGAATGGGCTGACAGTTTGAGTGGGAGTTCCTTCAAAGTATTTTTTCTTTAGATTTTCTATTTCTTGTGGATCTTTCTATTTGAGGAACTCATTGACTCTGCTTTTTGGTTGAGTTATGTTAACTGCGTTCTGCATCATCTCAGGAGTTATATTCTATTGGTTCATTGATTGACCTTAATTCTATGATGGGAAGTTATTCTACCCAGGTGGGAATTTATTGTTAGGGATTTAGCTCTTTTATGGGAATGGATTGTTATTTGGAGGACGTCCATCGGAGGAAAAGTTATTTCCAAATTAAGACATTTTGGAATAATCTATGGTTATAAAATATATACAAATGTTAAATTCTAATGTTAAAACAAAACTTATAAAATGAAAACCAAACCACAACGAGTTTCTCTAAGCTTTTAATGATAAAGAGTGCTCTTGTAGTGATTAACTTCATTGTCCTTGTGTCTTACTTTACTAAAGAGGAGTATGAAGACATTCAAATTAACATATGCAAAGACAGTCTCAACCTCATTCAAGCCACCGCACTCTTTGCACAAGTCATCGAACTAGTATACTCATTTAATTCTTTTATTTAAGTTATAAAAATACTATCGAAAATTATATGTGAGCTATATTTATATGATATATAAGAATGTTTTCTAAAGCAAATTTATTTCTAGCAATTAAGATTAAAATATATTCTTCTATTTTTATTTAAAAAATAAGAATCATAAATTAATTTGAAAACTCATCAATTTTTAAGTTCTCTAAAACACATTTCTTTTAATTAAATAGTTTCTTAAATTATAACTTCAAAATTAATTTATAAATTTAGATTAAAATTCTGTATACTCTTAATGTTCATCACCATCGCAAGTAGACACTTCAAAGCTTATAATTTAAAAAGAAGAATAGGAGCATGATAACCAAAACAAAAGAAGTAGTAATAGCCCAAGCTACATTACTTATTGGGCAACAATATAGCTGAAGTTTTATAAATTATTAGTGATTCTCTTTATTTAAATTATAAACCAAAAAATTCAAAAAGAAAGAATCTTAATCCTTCTTTTAATATTTAAACTTATTTTTAAATAATTTGTTCAACTATTATATATTAAAATAATAGATTTTCCTATAAATCTATAAAATAAAATTCGTATCTTATTAAGAAATAGTATCAAATTTTTTTAAATAAGTTTCTAACTGATAAAGATACGATATATAAAAGTTAAAATGATTTAATTGTTGAACTAATTTAATTTGCGAGATAATTTCAGTAATACTAGCTTTCATAGTGCTTTTGATTTTGTCAAGAAGTTTAATAAATGATGAAAGCGTTTGCAACTCTGAAGTGCTTTATTACTACCAACTTGAGCAAGCGAGGTTTAAATTTCTATAATTTGGACTGAACACATTGTGGTTTCTAACAATTGGAGCAGTTGTATTTTATTCGTGCGTACTCGCATGTGTGCTGTATTCTCCTATAGCTAGTAATTGAACTTAATGAGACATATATATATTCTACATTTGATTACATGAAATTAAAATCATTTTAGAATTTGAATATTTCTTCTACTTTGACTTGAGCCTAGTGCCTTGGATTAGGGCCTGTTCTAGTTATTCATCTGAGTTATGAAGAATCCCCCTCCTCTCATCGTGCTTCCTTAGCTAGCTGTTGTCATAGGTCTCATAGAATTGTTCTGACTGCCAGTTCCTCCTCTACTTCCTAAAGTGTTTCCAACAATTCTTTTAAGTAAAAAATACTTATAATAATATTATATTCCCGTGTGAGATAAGATATCTGGATTAGTTTTAGTGTGAGCAGATTGGTGTGTATCTATTCTAGTTTGATAATCTCTATTTTTGATAGACTCAGCCATGTATAAATCCTTGAGGCGTTCTCTCTCCTGTTTGAGTTCGTCTATCTTCTCCAACCTAATGTTGTCAGGATTTAGTGGCTTAGACTTCATTCTTTTTATTTCACTTTGCAGATTCAAAGCAAGTGACTTGAGTGAGTCAAAGTCCATGTCATCCAACTTCTGTTTCATGAGGGAGCTAGTCTCGTAAAGTTTACTCTCCATGAAAGGTGGAATAGATTCCAGTTGCTCCCTCTGACCCATAGTTTGCTATTGCATGGTGTAGTTCATAGTGTTCTAAGTTGTAGTCCTTTGCCAAGTCTCTGATATTTTATTGAATCTTGAGCTGAGTATCTCCTCCCTCACTCTATTTTGGTTTATCTTAGTGAGGCTGGAATCCTTCTTAAATATTTTAGCGTCTAGATTATCCAAGATCTTATGTAGCCTAGAGAGAATATTAATGTTTTTGAGGATATTTACTGAGTGTACTATTCCTTGGTAGGTTTAGGGATGAGTTATGATTTAGGAATATGAACTCTGCTCTTCCCTCCACTGTAGTCTCCCTTTTAAATGCCAGTTATGATCTAGTCTTGCTTAGCAAAGATATCATGAAGTCTTTTGAGTTCCTCATTGCAGTCCTTCATCTGCTGCCTATACACATTAATCATGTGAACTTACTCTCTCTTGGTTTGATGTTTGAGGTGCTGCTGCTTTACCTTTTGTAGCTGCTCTTCCTTGAGTCTGATTTGAGACTCATACTGCTCCATGGACCTTATCTTTTCTTTCTCCTAGGCCTTAACCTAGAGCTGATATAGTCTGTCAAATTTAAGTTTAGAGTCTCCCTTTGCCTGGTCCTTCATCCCATCCATCTCAAAGTTATCAAATTAAAATAAAAAGCAAAAGCAAAATTGATTTTCTGGGATAGGTTCTCAGTAGCTTTGAAGAGATCCACCTTGGAGAGGGTATTCGTGAGGGATACATTTTATTGAATGTGAGTGACACCTTAGTTGTGCAACTAGTTTAAATCTACTGTTGAATAAGCTTTATTCATTCTAAGCTGGTTCTCCAACTGCATCTTATGGGCTTCTTTGTCTTCTCTTAGCTGCTCTAACTGTGAGTTGAGTACGATGATCTATAAAATAGTGATGAACTTTTGGCTGAATTGTTCTTGCTGGAGTTTCTTGTCCTTCTTAAGTTCAGTTAAATCAGACTGTAAGAACTCAAGTCTCCTCTCTAAGTCTTTATTCATTTTAATGAGTGAGTCTGCTTTCTCCATAGCTTTTCTCTGCTCATGAATAGCAAGCATCTCTGGTGCTGCATCTCTTGCCTTAAGCAGATATTCAACTTCGCAGGGAATGCCAAACAGTTGCTGCAACTCTTCAAGCTTAATCTTGTGAGATCTCTTGAGTGTTTCAATCTGGTTTCTCAAGTCAAAGTTAACAAAATAAGTTTTCTTTATTGAGATGCTAAATAAGCTGGTCTAAACTGAACTCTTAGTTGTCTCCCTCTGCCATACTTCCATCTTCTTTGATATTCCCATCCTTCTTGGTAGGCTAGTTGACTTTAATTCTTTCACTCTGCTCTAGTGTCTTTAAGCAGCCTTCTATATTGCTCTCAGTGATTGTGATGTGGAAGAGTAGGTTGATTCTAGTGTACTCCTTGTATAAATTCTTAAGAAGGAAGGAGAGTTTGCTATCCTTGTAGCTGAGCATTTCTCTTTCTTCATCTGATAGTTTACTTTAGAGAGTAGCCAGTAGTTTCTGGAGTGAAGCTAAACCACTTTGCACAACGAATCCCTCTTTTTATTTTTTGGAGCCCTTTCTCTCTGCAGATCCAATGTCCACGAAGTAGATTTGAGAATTGATTTCCCTTCCAAAATTAATGTTGAGAATAAGTATTGTGTGAGCAAACGACCTGAACTGCTAGTTGTCGTTCTCTAGCTTCTTCTGGTAGTCCAACTAAAATGATGAGCAACGATATGAGATAGTTACAGATTTTTCAATGAAGTTAGCTGCATCCTTAGGGCTGTTGATTTTGACAGTTTGTAGGTTTGTGAGTTTGACTTCTCCATTTTGTTGTTCTTCAATCTCGATGTCCTTCTCCCTTTCAAACATAAGGTTTTAGTTTGACTGCTGTTGCTTGTTGAACTTGTTGGTCTTTCCCTTGGAGAGGTCTCTCATGGTGTCTAAGTAAATGTCGAGCATCTGAGCTTCTAGAGTGACAATCTTGCCCTCTACCTTAGCTTTCTTGAAAATCTGGTGAATGGCTTTCATGGCTACTCCTCTCGTGTCCTTTGGATCTTCGTTGTCTATTGAAAATTCCTCCTACTAAATGTTCTCCACCCCAAATATTGAATATAAATAAAACATATTATATATTACTTTTATTTTGTAACTAATATAATAAATTAATATCCTATGGTATATTGCTTATTCAGTATTTAATAAGATACAATTACTCTTAATATTAATATAGCAATCAATTAAAATTATTATGGAAATTTGAATTAAAAGTATTGCTTAACTATAAATTAATAGATGATATTTTTATACATAATCTAAAAAAGCCCGAGAAAATACCTCACGATAACTTGAAATAAAATTTAATTTAATATTTTTCGGGAAATAAAAGTATGACCATCTGTATATGACCTTGTGACGTTATTACAGAATATGTGCTCAACAACAACCAATGGTGCCTCCAAACACTGTTGCAATATGATAGACTATGCATTTGACGCCTCCCTTGCCAATCATCTTGAGCAGAGCCTTGGCTATCTCATACCTTTATAAAATAAACCAGTGACAAAATAATTCGATAAGAATCCATTCTAGAGCCTACGGCAGCCCCTAAGAGTAAGCATTAACCATCCAATTTAAAGGCTGAGTAGTAGGTGATCTGCTACAAACACCTTGCCCTGGCTTCGAACCATCATAACTCATAGCGAATTTTAAGTAATCAACTTCCTATAAACGGAGCACCAAACATATTTCCATCAGAAAAGAATCAGGTACTAAGTTCAAGATCTCTAAATATATCTAGCTAATATATAACTAAATTTAATTTAATTTTGCTACTAATTTTTTAAAAGATAAATTTTCTATATTAAACTGCAGTTAACAAAAATGATAGAAATTACTCATAATATTTTTAAATAATGTAAAAATATTATCCTAATATCTAATAAATACTTAAACAGTAAAATACGCTATCACTATCAAAATTCTGATGTAATAGAAAATTTAATAAAACATTTCTCTAACATTTTACTTTTTAAAAAAATATAAATAGGATTTTTTTAATACATTTTTGTATTGAGAAGCTCTTTCCTGATTGATTTTCTCCAAAAGCAAGAATAGCCGTGTTAACTGATTTGTGAAGAGCATGCTCAACTAGTGGGTGGACTGCAGATCTAAACACATCGTTCTAAATCCCATAAGTTAAGAAGAGTAACTTATTTCCTTACCTGACTACTCTCCATACTAAAAACTTAGTCAAACTTAAATTCAGAATCCACAGGAGGACCATCTGCAGCAGAATTTTTCTTTTTGCCAATGCCAGCACTGGCTAGAGCTTATTCCTTTATAATCAATGTTCTCTTGTCATCCGATATTTCAAACAGTTCCTTATTCGTAGAAGAGAGGGGCCGCAAACGAAGATAAGTTTTCACTTCCATTTATTTATTCCAAACAATCCTTTTAAATCTGGAATGAAAATATTTGATTGATTGTTAATTATTCCAAATTCAATTTTATGGAATTTTTATGCTTCAGTTCAGACATCTTAAGCAAATTTGTGAGAAAGTCTGTCTGCATTTGACTTGAGGAATTCCTTAATGAGTTCGCCTGCTTTCCCTCTGTGGGAGATTTTGTTCTTTTCCTCCATATCCATTTCAAAAATAAAAGTTCAGCAAAAGTTTGATCAAAGCCATTTGGAAGGAAGATGGGATCCCACCCAAACTTATTCTCTCCTTGAGGAGCTACGATTTGACCATCACATCTGCCGATGAATACAATTGGCTCTGCCTCTGGGGATTCGCAAAAAGCATAGATGCACTGTGCGTAAGCAGTCTTGTCTTCAAATCCTCCAAGCATTTGAACCAGACCTTATCTTCCTAGCTTTTCCAAGAATGACTTGCTAAGAACAGTGAGCATTATTATTGACTTACATGTAGGGACCTGGGAGTCCTTTGAGAGCGTTAAAACAAAGAGAGACATCATCAACGATGACAGGGGTGTTGACTTGATGTGTGGCTAGTTTCGCCTTTCTAGCAGCAATGAATTCTGGCTCTCCCTGTAACTCATCCACTTTATATTGGTAAACAATCGTATTGAGTTCTTACAATCGATGCTTTGAGAAGTGACTGAGTACTGAGCAGCAAGGTCCTCACTCATGATAGCAAGGAACTCCTCCAGCTTCTTTTTGTTTCCTGTGATAAAAGTCAAAGGTATCTTTCTCCTGGCGGCCTCCATTGTATTTATTATTGTTTATTTGCAACTACTCCACTTTCAATTAATATAAAGAAGACGAATTTTATAGAATAATTAGAGAATTAATTATCTAGAAATTAGCAAGACATGCGTCAGATTAACAATAATTAAAATAATGTCGAGTTAAAATCATAGTGCTCTAACTGAAAACTATAAAGCTCATTTTGCAACCAAATAGTACTTCAAAAACTCTAAAAGAGAGCATACACAGCAGTATAATAGTAGGAAGGATGATAAAATAAATATTTTTAAACTTTCGATAGAGATGTAATTTAAAGCACTGAGGATATAGTGCTTTAAGAATTCTAAGAGGCGGTGGAGAAATCAGAGCTAGGACAAAAACTTACAATAGCTTAAACAGTAGGCCATTCATTAATTATGACAACAGTTTTAACAATAATTATTGCTTATAGATTCCTTTCCGTTCATCAGCAGGGGCCCACGTAGAATACTTGCCATTCAAGTAAGTTGTAAATTGAGTGATGGTGTATTTAGAATAAATCTGCATTAAAAGAACGAAAACTAGACAATAGACAGGTAGGCTAATTTGTTAGATAAATTATATTTATTTTCAATGATATATAAAATCCATTAAATATTCTTAAATAATTAATGAATAATTAGAGTAAGATAGCAGGATCTAAATCTCTTTTTCATATTTTATTTTGGATATGATGGATATACAGTCTAAATTAAAAATATAGTTGTTTTCTTTTTTATAAACTTATATCTATTAAGAAATTGACTTTTATTTATTCTTCTCTCATACTTTTATTTATAAACTTTGAGCTGAATATTTTTGAGAGAGTTTACAGTTAAAAGAACTTATACTATACAATGGAAAATTGGGGATGTAGCAATAATTATCTTCTGAATTTAATACAAATTAATTATCAAATTATATTTGCAAATTGGAAACAATGAATTTATTTTAGTAAGATATAAGCTATTTATAGGATAATTAATGAGAAACTGAAGTCTTAAGATCTAATCACTAAAAATTTACTACTTCGAGATAAAATAAAGTCCAAGCTTCTCTAACAACGCTTTATAGGTAGTTGTTATTAAATCTTGCTATTTTTATTATTTTAAATTAAATATTTTTAATTATAAATTAAAAGATCAAGTGGATGCAAAGATAATTTCAGTTTAAACTCTCATCAGTTCATCTTTTATAAAATGGTGAACATATAAAAGACTTATGCTGCAATTTAAAAAGTTAAGGTGCAACAATTTATTTATATTTTTAATTTAATTAAATAGCTCTGTTAAATTAATTTTTGCTATTTTATCTTTATCTTAAATTTGCTAAAGAGGTTATAGAATTTGAAAGCGTAAGTTTAAATGAGCAGAGCGTCTTCCAGCGTAAATTATAATTGTGAATGGAAAGATATAAAGAATAGGACTAATCAAGTAGCTAGAAGGAATAGAAACGCTACAACTCTCATCCATAATAATACTCAAGAGTATAATACTCTCTAAAGCTATAATAACTTTAACATAAATAATTTACAATCTATAAACATTTCTAGCATTGAGGAGATTAATCAATAAAATAGGAATTAATTTGACAATAATCAACAACCTGACTACATACTTTAAAAAAGAAATTTAATACAAAAGAATTTAAACCAAAGCCATTTAACTTACAGATAGCAAGAATCATTGAATTAGTTTTCACTCAACCAAAGTCAAGATTAGCTCTAGTTCATTTATTTAAATTAATTAAATAAATAGTAACATTTCCTAGATAAATTTAATTTTAAATGCTAAAAGTATTATGCCTTAAATATAAAAATGCATGCGTTTGGATTAAGCAGAATATTAAAGTAAGATTAATAGCCAGAAATTAAAAAATATATCTGTAATTTAATTATTTGTAATGAAAACAAAGAATATTTCATTCAGTTCAGAAATTAGATCATTGTTGATTTTAATGAGTGTATATAATTGGAATTTTTAAGTAATTATCCTAAATGTAAAAATCTAAATTATATCTTAAAGGAATTATTTTTCGTTTTTGTAAGGTCCCAAAAGAGACTTATATTTTTTGTTTTAAATTAATAAATATGGATTTTAGTTAGAGAATTATGTAATTTAAAGCTAGAGAACTCTAAAAGATAGCAGTAGTATTGTTTCCAATCTTAATTTAAGATATTTTACTTGATCTGATTTCACAAAGATCAGGAGGTTCTTCGAGTGTGTCAAAAACCACTTATATTATTTTAATACTGCAGCTGCAAATCATATAAAGAGATTAAGCAAAAGATTCCAAGTGCAAGCATTACAAAAAGATAATTAAAATAAAGATCACTCTAGACAACAATCAAAACAAATACACTCAGTTGCATTAGAATAATCAGATGGTCAGGCTTACTTACACACAAATTATAATTAGAATACAGAATATATTATCCCCAATCTTCCTTTTAATTTATAATTAACTTGCAAATAATGCTCAATAAATTTATTAGAGAAAATATATCCAGTTTAAATAAAAAATAATTTTTTAATCAATGATGTCATTTTAACCTTTGTTATGAGAATAAGCCAGCTTAAAATACATTATAAAACTTAGAATCAACAATTTTAATTTAAATTATGATTTTAATATATTTTAAAAGCAATTACTAAGTTGTATAAATATAAATGCCAGATTACTTCTGTTTAAATTTAATTAAATTCTTTTTATAATTAATCAAAATATAAAGAACAGATACAGACAACTTTAATAATTTTAATATTTATTGAACTGAGAGAGAATTCTCGACAAAATATGAGCACGAGTCCTTAAAGATAAAACATTTCTATGCTATAGATTGAATTCTATTCTATTTTCATTATTTTCAAAGTTTCTTTTTTATTAAATATTTCAGTCTGAAATTTAGGATTGTGACATCAGAGCAATCCCTAAAGAAATATATATTTGAATATATTTTTATGTATTGTAGTCATTTTCTTAGAACATAGTTCTCATTTTATTGAATTAAATAATTATAACAGCATGAAAAAAATGAGAATATCTTAGTGTTTATAAAATTAAATTTATTCATTTAGACTTTGATTATATATCGTTAGTATTGTACAGTGGGTAAAATACGAACAGAGGAATGAACCTTGTAAATTTGAGTCAATAGCTAGACAACTCTTAAGGCATGCTGAGCTTTAGAGATAATCACTAAGTTTAAAACAGCCAACAGTTCGTGCTTACTTAAAATGGATTCTTGTCATCTAATATAGATAAGGAAGATGTATAATTTAACTATTAAATTTAACTCATTGATATTTCTTATTAAATAAAAAAACTTAAATAATTATTTATATTTTAAAATTAGAATTTTAGAGTTTGACTAAATTATATTCAGATTTGTCAATTTAAAATGATTTATGATTATATCCTTATATAGAAGTGCAAACTTCACTTTATATATATCTTTTTAATTTAAGATTGCAAAATCTCTAAAATGAAAGTTTGTCATCTCCCTAATTCAGACGCTTCCGAACTAAACTTTCTTTAAAGTAGCATAAATAAATTTCGATATAATAATTTATCAAGAGCATCTACTTACATAAACTCTATATCTCAAAGAAGTAACTAAGTGTCAAGGAGAATCCAAAAGATAAACAGCTCATCATTAGCAGTCAAAAGATATAAATTTTAATTTATTAATAAGAATTGAAGAGATCATTCCTCCAGAATTAGTCATTCATACTAAAAATGTGAGTTCTATTTAGAGAGGGTCAGTCATTTCACATAATCCAGCTATTGAAAAACTAAAACCTTATAAAACTAATTTAGCAAACAGATTACTCAAAGCGAGGCAATCTCCATCTAAATTACATCTATTCATCTTATTTAAATTGGATCATAGAAATAAAAATCAGAGCTTGATCACCCAAGAAGAAACTTCCCTTATTTTTTGAATAGTGCATTTCGAGCTATAAAATTAAATTTCATTTATTTTACTAAGAATGATTTTGGTAAACTTACTAAATTTTATTTTAAGTTGATTTTTTGTTATTAAAGAAAGAAATCACCTCCCTTATTCAAAAATAAGTTTAAATTATTAGCTTATGACTTAATTCTTAATTGAAACACCAATTATTTTAAAGATATAAAATTAATGCTGAATTATCGAATATATAATAAGAATTATTCAGAGATACTTGCAAGATTTCATTCCATAGTCAAAATAATCTTGAATCTACTACTATCTCAAGATAAAAAATACAGTTTTCTATTTATTTGAATATTTTTCTCTAATCATTCATAAGATCAATTATAGAAGGCTAAATAAAATAAAAGAAAAAGCACCTTTAGATAAGTACCAATTAATTTGGATGTCATTTTCTAAATTAAATTTACATTCAAAATTATCAAATTATTATTGATTAATCTAAGCGATATTATTAATTCATTAGCGATCAACTTAAAATTCATAATGCTATTATATCTAATTATTTAATTTTTTAATTTATTTAAAAAATATAGAAACTCCTTTAATTTTGGGGAAATATGAGTTTTCTTATGTATATAATTTAAGTTGAAGAATTATCTTAAGGCTTTAAATAAGAAGAAGAATTTGTAGTTTGCTTTTTCTTCTTGATTAATATTCATTTGTTCATAAGATTAGTAACAAAAATATAATTTAAACCTTTTTGGAAAGCATTTCAAAATTCATGATTCCAGATTGATTATAGTTGTTCATATTTTTATCACTCTGCGTCTTGATGCAAGTATTGCCACCACTCTTAGTAGAAAGAGTGTGATTGAAGTTGCTGATTTGTGAATTGTATTCGTTAGTGTATTTATTGATGTTGGCTCCTCCCCCAATTCCTGAGTATTTTTTGAGAGCAGTGGGAGATTTATAATGCTTCTATCTTATCTGGTGGCACATCTTTAGAATATCCTGGCTTAGTTCTCTATGGTCAACTTCTTCAGCATAGAATAGGTACTTCCCTTGCCTCAGCTTCAATTGATTGTCTCAAAGACTTCTAAGTCCTTAGAGTCTAGGCAGTTAGTCTCATCTGATTTAGATTTTGTTGATTGATACTTACAAAAGATGATTTAGGATCTTGTTTTTCGCTTGACTTAGTCAATATATATAATTAACAGATTATAGTCTATCTAACTCTTGATTATTAGGTGGAGGGTCTTTAATTTGATTTGAATCTGTTTTCTACTTTTTAAAACTTCTACTCACTAATTGGACTCTAATCATTCAGTTGGAGGAATGCTTATTTCTGACTTTGCAGAATCCGTCTTCTTCTCAAAGCAGTTTCTGCGCTCTTGCCTCTTATACTCATTGTTTATGAATCCTAATCAGCTTAACTTTAGACAAAATATAATTATACAAAAATATCAATAGACAAAATTAATTTATTTAAATTAATGTAATCGAAAGAAGCATTTATAATTCAATAAAAATTTAGATTTGTAATAAAAGTACTTTACTCTTTAACTTAATTATTATACAAAGATAATTAGAGTATTTGTTTTCTTGTATTTAGATTCTGTGCAATTTACACAAACAAATCCTTGAGTTGAGATGGCTTGACATCCAGTGACTTTTCCTAGCCAATTAGTAAGGAAGTGGCTCCTTTGAAATGAGACTTCTTATGAAGCTCACCCATTATATCTGTTAAATTAAATGATGAGTTGGATCGGCAAGGATAGTGTTGAGCCCTAGCTTTGACTACCTCTGGAAAGAGTTGGTGAAATTGTTGTTGAAACTTTGATGCCTTCGTGATGTAGATTGCACCTACCCTGTCTTTACAAAAGACCGTACCTGTGAATGCAATTGGTGATGAGTGAGATTTATGTCCTCAAAGATTGGAGACTTTCGCTGTTGAATTTAGTCATAAAGCCTCTCTAACTAAACTTTGTGGTTGAACTTAAAGTCAGGTCCTAATTCTCTTTCTTTACTTCGCGGTCTCATAGCCCATGCTAACTTCTCTATCTTGTCTTGATATCGGCTCATTTTTGCGAATAAAAATATATGCAAATAATTGAGTCATAATAATGAGAATTTATAATTGAATAAATCTTCCTTCTTTGGCGTTATTTAAATTAAATTTATGTTTTAAAAACACTAAATCTCTTTCTTTACTACGCGGCTCCTCATAGTCTCCATGCTTAATCTTCGTCAATGCTGTCATGCGCGGTATGGAGATCAAGTGCATCAGGAATATAAAAAATATTTGATAAATAATTGAGTCCTATCAATAATGAGAGTTGTAAATTGATTACTAATAATTCTGTCCTGGTCTTTGCGTTATTTAAATTAAATTTGTGTAGACAAAATACTCTTTGCCTTTGAGCCTAAACTACCCCTCTACTTCTTTCTCATTTAATTTGTAATGGTCTTCATGCTCTATCGGATCTAGTGTCATCTAATATACTTTTTAAAGGGCTTTTTTAAATTACTTCTTTTAGGAATTTGGCAATCCTTTCTTTGTATTTTTCAGCCAGCTGGTCTCTTTTATCTATGAATTTGAAATTAAAGAAGGGGTACATTTATTGATAGCTACTCTTTTCTAGTTCGAGTGAAGGAGGACTGGCTGTTCTCAAAATCCCTCTCTTGTTTATCATATTGATAAAAATTAAACATCTTCTGTAACTTAATTCAGATTTTATTTTATTTATATACAAAATATTTCATCAAACATATTAAAAAAATTTTATAGTTTGATATGAAATCAGAAATATAGTCTTAAAATTATCAAAGACCTATTTTAATTTACTAAAATGTTTTAAAAATAATTAATTATCTCGATATGAAAGTTCAGCTATTCAAATTTTATTTTCAGACTTATAATTCCTAAATATGGTTATAGAGATTGAATAATTTATTTTTTAGAATATACTACGAATATCAATACTAAGATTAACACTTGTCATTTCTGTCTAGTGTTGAAAAGTGAGGAGATGTCATCATTTAAATTAATTAGCAAATTAATCATTAAATTTATTAAATAATTATCTCTATTTAATAAGTTTAAAGCTTTATAAAATTTTATAATATAAAATTTTAAACTCTTATTAAATTCATTTTAATAATTAACAAAAAATTATAAATTTTAATATAACAAATTAAAGTTTAATAAAATGAAATAAAAATCAAGTTCTAGTTAAGATAATTAATTGAATCGAAGTTTTCATCAGCAACTGTTGAGCCCACTCCAAAGATAAAATTAAAAGAAGTTTCCCATATAAAGGTTCTCTAGATTAATTTAAAGTCTATTTATATTTTAGCCTTGGTATTGATCTACTCTCTGCTTATATCCTAGTTTGTTCCGAGATAATATTAAAATAAATCTTTAAAATTTTAGATTCCTTTGATCCTAATAGAATCTCTAAGACCCAAAATCTATGTTTTAATTATGGTCACCAAGCTAGAACTAATTTTGCCAATCTGAGTTATTGTAGTTTGTGTAAAGCAAGTCAGAAATCTTTTGAGGTTTATCTGCTCTCTAATTCTAGTCACTCAATCTATTTGTAGAAGTTGACTGATGGGGAGCTCGGTTTGAAGGTTTCAGGAATTTTGAGCTCTAAGATTTCTTAAACTTCACTGATTTTTAATAATCTTTGGAACTATTTTAAATTGCATAAAATAAAATAAGGAACTTTGGATGTTAGACTCATTTGAAAATGAAATTTCGACAGGCCTTTGAACTTAAATAAAATCTATAAAGATCGATTAAACTCTTAAATGCTCAGTTTGAAGGCCTTGAGAATCGATAAATTACAGATTCTAATCAAAAAGATCCTAATTAAACTAATCTTCGTTAGTCAAAGTAAAGCAGTAGCCCTTTTCACTGCTGCCGAGAAGCTCTTGACTTTGTAAATTTTGATTCTTAGAGGAGTATTTTGCTTTTAAGTTTGATGATGCAACATGCTTTAATTCAATCTTTTGACCATACTAGTTCTTTTATGACTGTAGATTCTCTGAAAAAGAAAATAAAAATATTTTATTAAACTGTTTTTAAATTCATGTTTCTAGCCGAATTAGATAAGGAGCTTTACGATGTTTGGGAAACCAGTAAATTTTAGAAAACTTTGTCACTTGCTTTTTATGCTTCTGCTGTTTTTTTATTGGCCAGAATAAATCCATTAACATTAGTATTCTTCAAAGATTATCCAGATAACTTTTGGTTTGAGGATTTTGAGGAGCTAATTTTTAGGTTCTAATTAGGTGACCTTGATTTTGAAGATTGTTTAAATAATCCATTTTAATAGAACTTAAATCAATTAATCTTATAATTATAATCTGTAAATTAATTTCATTGTTTAGCGATGCAATCAGTAGGAGCTGTGTTTGATCTACTAGAGCCTCTAGAGTTATTTCCTTTAACTGCTTTTTAGTTTTAAAGGCCTGAGGACAGATCCTTCAAATCCATATTAAGAAGCAACTTGTGTTGTGGCTTGATATTTATTTGATTCTTAGAGGACCTCAAGGAGTCTGAGTACATTCCTTTTGATAAGTTACTCATCAAACTCTAATCGTTCTTTAAAGTAAAAACTAATTTATGATGCTGCCATTTCTCAAGAAAGCAGGGCAATTAGAAGAAAAGGAGAGCATGGTGCTGTGCTGCAATTAAGAAGGTTCATCATTCGCTTCTCCGCACTGATATCTTCCTCTATCAGTTTGAGGGACGTACTTTGAGTAAGCTTCACTTTTTAAAGTCTGTTCTGAGCCCAATGACTTTAAGTCTCTGCCTTTAGATGTGTTTCTCTAATTGTAAAGTGGGATCTTACTTCCCATACTTTATAGAGTAAAGCTAGAGCCCTTGATTAAAGATGATGAGTTTCTATTGAGATAAGGGGGAGCTCCATGGGATTTTTAGTTTCTGGCTGACAATTAACTCATGGATTGTTTTGAATTGCTTAAAAGAGGCTTCTAACCACTAAAAGTAGATTTCACTGTCTCTCTGGAGTTCGATCTAGACTTGCTAGAGTTAGTTTTCCTCGTTAAAGACTTTTAAGAATGAATTATGTTCTAGTTAGCTTGGCTTTTTAATGATTTTGTAAACCTCATAACAAATATAGATTAAGAATTTGGTAAAAGTAAATAATTTATTATAAAATTATAATCATGATTTATCTTTTAAAACTGTATATAAATTAAATTATTTTTTACTTACAGTTTAAAGTTGATATGATTGCTTGATGATTAATTTGATATAGATGTCTACAGCTGAGACTAAACATTAGATTACTGTTAATTGGCATAGAAGTTTTATATAACTAGTTGCTTTTTCTAATTCAATAGATCTTACGTTTTAGAGTTGTGATGGCTGCTTGAAGTGGAACTAGAATCCCTGCATTCATTTTATGTTTATTATTCCTGTTTGTTGAAATGAATGGATTATGGGTTTGACCCTTAGCTTTATTCTGATCTGAGTAGCTACTAGGTTTGAATAATTTTGATTAAGTCATCTTGAGAAACGCCTTCTATGTCTTTCCCTAGAGCTTTTCTAAGATATTCAATTACATCTTTGTACTGCTCTAGCTCTAATACATTTACAGTTTGTTTAGTTTCCTCTTTGTTATTCTTAAACATCTCACTGAATCTAGGATCTTTTTCAGCATAGGATAAGTTCTCCCACTTATCTGCCCTCAAACCTCCGAAATACTCAACAGGGTCAAAGCCAAGATTCTTTTGAACTTTGCTTTACCACTTTGCTGCCTTTTCTAGTTTGCTAGAAAGTCTGTGCCATTCGGGATCTTACAACCAAGATTGAGAGACCTCACTTAAAATAAGAGTGCAAAAGTTAAGTGAATTACGATGCTTGAAGATCTGTTGCTTGAGGAATGACTCTAGAATACTTGATAGTTGTTACTCAACACTTGAATATTTTCATTGTTTATTCTCGGATCGTCTTCCTGCTCACATAAATAAACATTAATTTAGTGATTGACTATTTACATTCTTCCTCTGAAATATCGTTTAATGCTATATGCTCAACAGCTACTTCGTCGCACTTTACTGGCTGGAGCAAGATTGTTGAATTTGAGTTACTCTGCTGTCTGAATAAATTATTTTGAAAACTTATGTCTTATATTTGATACTAGCCCTAAAGAGATGTAATGGCTTGCTCTTAGTCCATGATTGTGTTGTTGATTGAAGTATCGTTTATGTCTTTCTTTTAAGCTTTGTCTCTTTGAAAGAGCTGTCTGCGTTTCTTCATGTTCTCCTTGCACTTATCTACCACTTCAAAATCTATTTGATGTTGTAATTGATGCTTCTTATTTTGATAGGAGGACTAACTTAAGCTATTTGCTTTGGCCTTTTCATTTTCCTTGTTTTTAATGGACTATCTTCTCTTATTCTTGAGTCTTTCTTTGCTATTATTGATTCTATGCTTAAAATATAAATAAATTTAAATTACTTTGTCATTCTCCTTATCTTAGGCAGGATCTCCAAACTGAGCCATGAAGATCTTATGGCGGAGTAAGATATTTTCATTGGCGTCATTCTCATGAGGTTTATTTGGCACTAGTTGCATGTTGTGGATTGTCGACTCTTACAAAATAAGAATCAAATTATATAAATGAAATTCCAGTCAATTGATTTTCGTCTAAGATGGTTGAGTTTCCACACATCTTCTAACGCTAAAATTAAAAATAGGAATTTAGCTATCCTTTGCTGATGACTTTATTTTAGAGTGCTTTTGAAAAATATTTCTATTGAAGGATGTTGTAGTTGTAAGTGCTTCTAGCGTTATTATTTAATTTTAAAACTTCTTCAGTTTGTTGAGTGGTGATCGTCCTCTCCGTCTTTATTTTATCTACGCTCTTCCTGTCCTTAGTAATTAAGGTTTAGAGTAAAATAAAACAAATAAGATTGAGAGTGTTTAAAGCAAGTTAGATGACTGTTTAGTCGAAGAGGGTTTAGCAGCTGCACAATTTTCTTCTAAGTTTTGATTTGACTTGATGGGTTAAAAAATAGGAAGAGCATTATTTTTCAACGCTTAGTCCTCAGTTTTCATATTTAAGTCGTTTATTAATTTTGAATTTCTCTTTGATTTTTAATATTTCAATCATCAATTTAAATTTAAACATAGCACATACTGCCACAGTCCCTTCAATGAAGAATACTTATAAAGAATTAAATTAAGAGTTATAAACAAATTCAGCCGTACCGAAGATCATTAGAACAGCAAACCAAAAAGAAGCAAGTCAATTTCATTTTTTATTGAATGAATTCTAAATTTTAGTATAAAATTAACAGCTAATTTGCAGTTCTAACTTTTAACGGGAATAAATATATAGATAGTTTATAAAATAAAAGTCATTTAAAAAGGATAAGTTATATCTTAATTTAGTTAATACTCTTATTTGATAGATCTTGCTAAATATGATTTTTTAAAAGAGTTAATTTTTCTGCTGAGATAAAAATTAAATTGTTGTCCTTTTGTAGAATTAGATCAAAGTTTAGAATAAGTTTCTGTAAAAAATGATTTGCATTGAGTAAATCTTTGACTTATAATTTTAATAATATTTGCATTTTAACTTTAAAATTTAGGTAATGGAAGAAGAGCAAGAAAGCAGTAATCGCCATTTCAACCGCATTTATAGATAGGACTACAATAACCATGATATTTCGCCGTCTGGAAGAGCAAGTCAAAACCATTTCCAAGAACCAGACTAACTTTAAATTATTGATAAATTAAATTTTAAGACAAAAGAATGGAAGTTTAGTCTCCAGTTAGCTTTAATTAGAATCAATAAAATTCAACTCAAAATTTTCAAACCAGAAACATGAATAATCAGCAAAAATTCTAGCAACCTAACTTCTCGTTCTAAGTGGAGAGTGATAACAAAGATGAAGAACAAGAGGAGGATTACCAAGATGACCAAGAAGGAATTTCCCCCAATCTAAAGTCAAGTTGAGAGTAACCTAATGACAATAATGAAGATGAGAATTCGTATGATAGTGAGATGTCTCCGATAAGTAATAAAAATCCACAGTCAAACTCTATCTCTAAAACAACTACCCCAGCATAAATCATTCCCTCCAGACTCTCTCAAAATGCTATTAATCAAGGTTAAAAAAGTGAAAAACTGGTAAATAGCAGAATGAATGAGTCTCATAGTCAGACTTAAGTCTCTTAGCATGAAAATGACTATCTCTAGTATGTGGGAAAGGAACCTCTAATTAGAAATTTGAATGCTCTATCTTCATAGATTCCTGAGAAAATATCTCCTTCAAATTCTTAATGAGCTCAGATTTTCAAGTAAAACTAATTATCACAAAATGCTAGCATACCTTAAAATTAAACTCAGCAAAGGCCAAACCCCTCGTACCCTTTGGGCAACTCCTTTAATCCAGCTTAGTTTAACTAATAAAATTTCCAGTAAAAAGGAAGCTTTCAACAATTTAATACTTCTAATCCTGCTTAATACAATCAAGGCTAGCCTAAAGCCTAGTAGACTTTTAATCCTAATACCTAAAATACTTCTACTTATCAAGCAAACCAAGGCAATACGTTTTAGCCTAACCAACCTAAGACTGGGGGATTTTAGAACAATGGAACTAACGGCTACAATCCTAATTACAAATAAGCCAACAACAACTAGTATGCTCTGAATCAGTAGATGCAGTTTCAACTCTAACAGGAGCAGCAAAATTTCTAACAGCAAATGATAAAGCACCTATTTGATAGGAATTGTGAGATGAGTGCTAACTAACTTGAAGTCTCTAAAAGCTTGATAAATTGCTTTTAAACCATCCACAAGCTTGTATAACCCATGATAGACGAAAAGAATTCTGAGAATGTTAAACTCAAAAGAATAGTGAGTTAGAGGTTAGGAATTGAAAATGATGATCAGAAGATCGAGGAGGCTTTGGGATTTAGCTTGCAAGGCCAAAATAAAAAGAGAAAATTAAGAGAGCTATCTTAAGATGGAAATACTCTTTTAATTCAAGATGAGAGAGTCATAGTTAGGGATTTAACTAGCCATTCAAATCTATTCCAATTGTGAGTTAGAAAAGATCGCTTTCATTTCAGAAGGAACAATATCAAGAACCTAAGATGCTTTATTTTATACTTAATTTTATTTTTGCTACAGTAGAGCCAAAGCCAAAACGTCAACCATGCTAAAGCATTCGAATAAGACTGGAATGATAGAGAGGAATAAGAAGCTGATGATAGACAATTAAAATTTACCTCTCACTTCAATAATAAATTAATGCAAGATTCAAGTCCTAAAGGATTTGATCCCTCCTCCAACGGCTAAATGTAGAATTTTTATGCTGCAGCTCCCTTTTAGTAGACTTATAAAAATCTATTAAACAGCTCTTAACCAAGAGGTGAGGAACGAAACTTAGGAGGATTTGATATTGGATAGGTCTAAGATAATTAATTGAGTTATTAAACTCATTTAAATCCTAGCCATGATTTTCTCAATCCTTTAAATCAAAGGCATAGTGACTAGTAAAATGCAGTAGACTTTGACGCTGATGCAATTCTCTCCCACTCTAAAGCTCAGTTTGACAATAATAGAAGGAATAGCTAAAATGCTCAATAAACCAAGCTGCAAGAGAAACTTTACAGTCAAAAAAGGAAATTTTGATCCGATCTTGTAAATTAAAAATTCACACAACAAAGCTCCTAGTCAAGTTAGAGTGATATTGAAGATGTAAATACCTAAAAATTCTCATAGAGAGGCTTCAATGGTTCGAGGCACTGTAAATAGATTTAAAGACCTCCTGATGGAGCTTTTTGTGTTATTCCTAGATTTTAAATAAATCGGAGGAAACTAATATTTTAAGTTAGGTTTTTTTATTTACAAATCTTAAGTTTCTAATGAAGAATTAGTTAGCTGTTACCAGTATTTGATAAAATAATTTAATCTATTTAATTTGATAGAGAACCAATTAATTAAAGTTATTATGAGCTACAATTTTTGGATTTGATTTGTGTGATATTAATTCTCATGCTAATAATTCTGATTAAGAATTTTAACGTCTTAAACAGTCTTTATCGCTCCCCCACTCTCAAAGCGAGAAAAGGAATCTTGCTAAGATCAATCTAAAAAAATATAATATGTTATTTATTTTTATTTAATCTGAGAGAGAGTAAAAAAGAAATTGCTAAAACGATAATAAAGACATTCTTGGTCGACTCTTAAGAAACAGGGTTTGAAAGCTCTTAAAGATCTACCTAGCTCTACTCCTCTCAAGAAAGTTAAGAGGCATCTTAGGGATTCTACGTTGACAAAGAGAAAATGATGGCACAAGCTTTACTTCTGTAGCAGAATCTCAAGCTATTAGAAGAGAGGATAACTGCATTTTAGTACATAGAGCAGCCATCCAGTTTTGAGGAAGAATATTAAAAGATGTATAATTTCTACAAGCAGTAGTACTCAAGGATAGTAAAAGTAACATTTGACGACCCACTAATCAAGTAAGCACTTAATTTAGAGGAACTGGATGAAACTAAAATCACTCAAATTGATATTGACATCAATTAAGAGTAGTAGAAAGCTTTACAAGGGGAACTATAATTTTTAGAAGCAGCTAACTCACAAAGAAAGCTTAATGTGGGAAGTCTAAACAGAGCTAAGGAAATAAGATTGCCTTGCATTTGTCAGATTAAGAGCGTATAGATCAAAATGGAAAACAGAGAAGCAAGTAGCCTCACTATAGAATGCGATATCTGTAACTCAATAAGAAACTCTGGAAGCAAGGAAGTTCATCAGATTTTACAGTAAAACCTAAGCAAATTAATCAAGTGCTCTGAGTTCGATTAAGTAAGTTAAATTACCTTAATTATAAATTATAGCACTGGACAGAAAACCATTATGGCTAAGTAATATGGAAACTTCATGGTTACTAGTCTAGCTTTCAAGTAAATTCTTTCACCCTTTTGAACGTTCTGAGATAACTAACCTTGAGGTAAATATCTTCCTTAAATAATATTTAGGCTTAAGCGTGAATTCATCTAAGCGAAGAAATCTTTATTCCAGAAAGTTATTCAGAAGGAATCTTTAACTGGAAGCCACTGCGTACTTTATGTAGCAAATATATCAAGGTCTAAGTCTTCAGAGACTCCTAATTCCTATATCTTGGATTTATGTGATGGTGCTTATGTAATGAAATGCCCAGTCTCAGAAAAGATAGAATAATTTAACTGCGATAAGATATTGATTGAAATGATAAACAACAATACTCTGAAGTGTGGTGATAAGTTCCACTTCTTTGGACTCTATTTAATGTCAAGGTCACTGTAAGAGCAGGCTGACCAAGAATAATTGATTAGAACAGAGCATCATTACCTTTCAAGCAGGCACAAATTTCACTTGAAAATAAACATAAACGGCTTCCAGAGAGCCTTGAATGAAACTATCCTAGGAGAGTAAAAACATGACCCTTACTTTTTGCGATAGATAGCTTAGATAAACCAAAACTCTAAAGAAATTCCGAGCCTAGATGTTATAGTGACGAAGAAGTTTCAGCCTTACTTTTTAGAAGAAGCAGATAAAGATGATGCTCACAAGGATGTAAAGAAGAGGAAGAAGATTAGATCTCAAGCATGCAAGGAGAGAATCCAAAGTCTCAAGCATATTTAACTTGAGGATCAAGCTAGGATAGAGCATGAAAATAAAGTTAAGAGTAAGGAGTTTTACTATCTCACTAAGGAGGAGCAAGAAAAATGGAATGAAGAATTCAAGACTCATTTTATGGAGAAGAGATAGCAGATTGATGATAAATTTAGGCTATGCTTCAGAATTAAAGTGGTAGATAGTATATCTTACTACACATAATAACCTTAAGCACAAAATGTAAAACAAACAGTGATATCATTCATTCCCAGCAACCAAGGAATGTTCGAAAGTATCATAGAAGGATGTAGGTATAGATTCTACAATCTTAAGCCTGATAACATGTTCTATGGTGGAGAGAGGAGGAAAGACCAAGAATTTATAAAATAAATTTTTATTAAATTAAAATTGAAATTTTTTATTGAATGTCTGTTCTTGAAGTTTGAAAGAAGATCAAAGCGAGAGAAATTCGAAGACATAGTCAAGTTTTAGAAGTAGGTTCTTTCTTCTGCAGATAAAGAGGAGCTACAAAGAGTGGATTAGTTTGGTAAAAGCAAAGTTTAAATTAGTTTGAGCCCTTAAGACTTGCTTAGAAAATTAATAGAAGTGTCTAAAACTTATGAGCTGTAGAGACTCAACAACTTCAAATACATTAATGAGTTGAATTTCGTTGGCTATATCGTGCGAACTTTCTACAAATACAATTCTGATGGCTCTGAAAGTGTAGAGAGTTTACTAATTCTCACAAGCGACATGGACATCATTTGCTTGAAAGTCAAAGATCTAAACTTCTTCATCAAAGGCACTATTCCAGCAGATTAGTAAAGGGTAGTGCTTGATGGAGTACACTTTCAGTTCATGTCAAAGATTTAAATAGCAGATTCTTCGAACACAGTATTAAAAGATAGTGAAATAGGAGAGTAGATTAAGCATTACCAAGACTTAGCAAGTGATTCGAACGGAGCAGAAGAGTTCTATTACTTGAATTGCATCACTAGCTATCTCACTTCTATTCAAAAGTCTGATAAGAAGCTTAAATTTGCTGAGTAGTTCAAAAAGCTTGAGCTTGTTTAGCTTCCAGAGAAATGAACAATAAGTTAAAGCATATTCAAATGATCATAGGCTGCAGAGAGTCTTTGAACCACATAAACGATAATGATGCACCATAATTCATTAGCAAGCAGAGTAATAACCTTCTACAGTAACATCAAGAGGACTCAATCAACTTACTAAGGCAAAACTAGCTTAATGAAGAATAGTTTAAAACTTTGTCTCCTAATAACAAATACTCCATGCCTTTGAAGCAAGAGAGAAATTCCTTGCTGGCACTTGCGATGCCTTCTAAGAAACTCAAAGCAACTTTCAAAGGTATCGGTGGTAAAAACAAACTAGCTTAGTCAATAGCAAGAATCGGAGGAAAGCCTGCAGAATAAGTTGACTAATAATAACCACTCAACTAAGAAAGGCTTAGCTAATTGGACAAGAGAAATGAAGATAAAACTGAGAGCGTGGTTTCAGAGGATGAGGATGTGAAGATAGAAAGAATCACAAAAAGATCTTTGTTTATTCCAATTAGTAGCGAAAACATCAATCAACTCTCATAATAAGATTAGATAGCTGGATTCGAATCAGATATAGAGGAAAATAGTCACACAAGCTTGGCTGAGAACAACAGTAACTTCTTTGAAAGCTAGAAAGCTCCTCCAAAGAAAAAGAAGAAGGCTACAAAATCTAACTAAATAAATCAAAATACTTAAGATAAAATATTTGACTTTGGATCAGCACTTAATAAAAAACTTCCTAGAGCCCTTCCTGATGAATAGATATAAGATAGGTAAGAACTTGAGGAGCTGAATATATGCCTAGAAGAGGAGATGTCAAGTGAGAACCACTATAATTACTCTAACTTGTAAAAATACTCGAATGTAAGGAATGATGGGCACCTAACTAGAAAATAGAAAAATAGAAGAGGACTCAATGAATTGTAAGACTAATAGGTAAAGGAGAAGAAGAAAAATCAGGAGATAATATCAGTATACAGTGAGAGTCCTTTAAAGGGGGAGCTTGATGACATAAACGCAACCTTTGTTGAACCGATGACCGAGCAAGATTAGCGAGTTAGTGATACCTTTGCTACTTGGGGTTTAGGAATGGCAATGATAAAGGAATCAGATAGTAACTAAAATTCAAATAAATTACCCTTGAGCTTGATCGAGCAAGGGTGGCAAATAAATGCGAAAGCCAATGAAATGCTGTTGAACAAAGACAAATCCTAGGAAGGTAATAATCCAAATGATATGAAGATGAGTGATGGGGTAGAGCATTTTTTGGAGACTATTAACTCAAGTGATTTTCTTGAGCACTAATAGGCTTAGGAGGGTAGTAATAGCCACATCAGAGAAACTACAAGAGGGAGGAAACGCAAAAGAGACAATAGAAAGTAGAGCACCTCTAAGTCTAAGAAATCCCAATCTAATATTGCAAAGAGCAAGCCTCCTAGTGTCTACACTTTCGATGATTTTCTAACAGGATTCTAGTTCAAGAACAAATAGAAGACTATTATTGAAAGAATTCTCTAATTAAAGTCTTTATGATTTATAATGATCGATTTTATTATAAATTCTTGTCTTTATTTATATTAGCGTAAATTTTTAGCATATAGTTTTGGATCTAAAATAAAAAGTGATATAATTTTGAACAGCACAAATAAAAGAAAGGATGAATGTTTTTTTAAGCTTATTTATGCAATAAGTAGCAAAGATAAAGGAAGAAGAGCAGTAAATCTAAATCATCAGCAGAGAAACAGAATAAGAAGAGGATTGATTCAAGTGAAGATGAAATAGCTGAAGAAGAAGATGATTCAAATTAAATTAATAAATAGAAAGAAACAGGTCCCTTAAGTGAAGAAGAAGGTGATTAGATAGATGAGGAACCTAGGCTTCCGGATTAAAATGGAGACTCTAGTTCTCAAAATGATAATGATGAGGAAGATATTGCTGAAACTATCAGCCAATAATCATAGAATGATTTTTCTAATTTTTGAATAGCATTATAAAATTTTGACAGCAGTTTAAATAATTTCATAACTATCTTTCTATTTAATCATTTCCTCTCAAAATGAGATTTGGATTCTCAAACTGAAATTTAAAAGAATGCATTGGCTAGCTCACTTATACGGGGCCCTCATTGTCTGGATTTGAAGGGGCTCTTAACTTTGCAATAATATAAATACAGACCGAATTATTAATTTAAAATTTAAATTTCAAACTTCACCCACACCTACTACCAACATGCCCAGACCCAAGGTTGCCGGAAAGAAGCTCAAGGCTTCATCCTCCAAGCAGTCAGTTGCCACTGGCTCCAAGACCTCCAAGTCTTCCAAGTCCTCTGCCGCCATGAAGAAGAAGACCGCCCCCGCCGAGGGAGGAATCAAGAGAAGATTCAAGCCAGGAACCGTCGCTCTCAGAGAGATCAAGAGATACCAGAAGGAAACTCGCATGCTCCTTCCCAGAGCTCCCTTCCTACTTATATGTGCATTGATTTGTATTCCAGAGATTCGTGAGAGCCATCTGCGAGGGCATCGACTCCCAGCTCAGATTCCAGTCTCAGGCACTTTTGGCCATCCAAGAAGCCACCGAAATGTACCTGGTCGGACTCTTCGAGGACTCCAACTTATATTTATACTTGTGCGCTGTCCATGCCAAGAGATCAACCATCATGAAGAAGGACGTTGAGTTGGCCAGAAGAATCCGCGGAGAGCGATTCCACGACCACAGAGATCTCCAGCCCAAGACAGGTGACGAGGTCTTCTACTCTCTCCCCTACTACAACGAGAAGGAACAGATGACCCAGCTCAAGAAGGTTCTTGGCCACCGATGAGCGCAAGCTCTGAAGGCCACTAGCCTGAGAGCTACGCCTGTGGAAGTCGGCTGAGCGAAACCGACCAGACTGAAGAGCTGCTGAGAATTTGTGGGCAGGCGAAGTGGGTAAAACCATGGCGCTCACGCTCACCTCAGCAGCTGCTCCTATTCTCCCTTTGTGCACTATAAACTATGCCTCTTCAATGAAGCCCCTGATTTGTTAAACTTTTTAAAAAGCTCTTTCCCTCTCTTATAATGAAATTTAAAATTTTCAAACTATAAACGGCAATTTTAAGCCTAAATATAACGCTATCGGTATAAAATTAGTGCAAATTAAGTCAATATCTAACTCATCTCCAATTTTATTTGGTAAAACTGTAGTTGCGCGTCCTCTAATCGTTATGAAATTTCATAGTGATTAACGAGTTTTTCATAATTTCTTAGCATTCCCGCCTCTTTAGACACACTATTTGAAGTCTTTACCCAGTTCATCCACTAATTTCTATTCAAATATTATCAAAAATAAAAAATAATTCATATTTTTAAATACTTTTATTTAATATGCTAAGATTTATAAAATTAACTTAAAAAGTAGATTTCATAAATAACAATAATTCGTAAATATCTTAAAGAGTTTCTATTTGATATTCCTTGCATTAATTCAAAAATTGATTATGAATTGCAATATTAGGTTAAAGGCTATTACTTTATTTGAGTTAAAAATTTAATTTATATGAGAGTAAAGACTATTTAAATTACATTTCATAACTTACCTAGAATTAGTTCATCATACTCGTTGCCATAGTCTAATTGATTGGAGAAAAATGCTTGGACTAGCTATCATGAGCTTGCTTAAACAGTTATTGAAGTTTATCTAGCTTCTCTTAAGTAACCTGTGGTATTTAATTGAGTTAACTACTCTATTTAGCTTGCTGGGGTTATTTGGAAGCAAGGTTACTTATTTGTTATAGTTTAGTTGTCTGATTCTTTGAAGTCTTAGGCGATGTTAGCTTCATATTCAATTCCATAAGGGCTAACTTCTAGTTATAATCTTGAATAATAAATTATAAGTTTATAAGTTTTGAGCGTTTGAATTGCCAGCTGAAGTCTCATTCAAATTCAAGATAACTGTTGAACCCTAGGCAGTAGATTTACTACCACTGCTGTTGTCTGACTGCTTCCTTGCCTCTTAAATTTGCAAACTGTGGTTGGTGCTGCTGTTCTGATGGTACTAGGAATTTGACTTTTGACTTCTAACCTCGGTACCTGCTGCTAGTACATGAAACGAGTTCCCTGTCTTAGCCTTGGGAAGCTAATTGGCACTGTTAGAAGCAGCTGAGTTGAAGTTCAATGCTTGATTCACGCCTGCAAGCTTCTGCTTCTAGTTAGAGTTTAAGTTTGTGACTGAGTTATAGCCTTCGCCTAGGTGGCCTGAGAAAGAACTATTTTATATCACTGGGCTACTCTGATTTTAAAGCAAGTCGAATTATGCAATCTTAGACACTAACTAATTTTGCTTCACCGCTGAAGTTGAAGATTAAGGGTTTGAAGGTTTCATGAAGGAGTATTTCATCTGGCCTTGAGGATCCTTTGGATCTGAGGGTGAGAGTGTTTAGTTAGAAAGATTGGGAGAGCTTTTCTATTCCAAAGGTGAAAGCTTATCGTTGGGGCTGTTCTTCTTCTTAAGCAAATCAAAATAAGAGATTAATCAGTCTAAACTTTGAGATCTTTGCCATCTGTCTACCCCTCCTTAATTTTCTAACTCACGAACTTTATCTTAGATGTCAAGTCCATTTCACCAGAATCAATGTTGACCTCAGTTACTGAGGGATGCCTTTTCTCAAACGATCGACTCCTCTCTTTTTGAATCTTGGATTGAACAGTAGAGTAGTTTCCTTAGCTTGTGGTTGCAGCCTTGAGTGGATCATACTCATGGCCAGTTCTTTTCTTGAGGAAGTTCTTGTGCTTAGTGTTTTAGTACTTATCTTTGCACCTGCCAACTAGAGATGGTGCTGAAGGTTGGCTCTACATCGGACTGTTTGATCTCTTCTATTGGTTTTAGGGAGATTAGTGAGTGAACTTGCTCATCTACTGCTGCTCTTTACTGATTTGGGTTGGTAGTTAGACTGCGACTTAATTCTCCCTTAAACTTGATTGTCTATGTCTATATTCGAAGCAAGCTATCTAGACTTCTTAAAAAAGATAAATATCTCGCCAGAGTTGAGTAGGAGTTGGTTGCTGCTCATTTCTTTTCTTTGAACTCCCTTTCCTTACTTCTAAGGACTGTCAGTTGGCTTTTCTTGGAAAGCTTTATTTATAGGTAGCAACTAAAATATCTAAAACTTCAATGCCTGGCTAACATCCTTACAAGATTTTTAAGACTTAATTTACCCATCTTTGCCTCTTTGGGTAGTTGCATTAGATTGAATGATATCTTCGTTGTCGTCACTCATCTCATCAAAGCCTAAATTATCCTCGTCTATGCTGCTAACTGACTGATCAATTAGCTTTACTTCAGTCTCCACTACTCTATGTCAAAATAATTATCAAATCTTTAAGTCTCTAAGGTTTGTCTTAAGCTGGTCTGACTTGTATTTTTTAAGCATGCATTTGATCACTTCTGAGGACAGCATCGATTATAGATATGAGTTTAATCTTTTTCTCCTTGAGTATGTGTTTCTATGTTTAAATACCCCTTGCTGGTTGTTGTTCTTGTGTGAGCTTATACTCTCAATCAACTTTGAAAGATCTCTAATTTCTGCTCTTATCCTTCTAACATCCTCTCTCGCCATTAGCTGTCTCACCTTTTAATCCGGCTTGCACTGCACTTAAGACATCAGAGAGCTTCTTCTTTTGCGTCTTGACTCTTTTCATGCTTCCCTTTATAAACCTCTGCAGCAAAACAATCTTCTCTTTATTCTTCTCGTACAATATAACATATTTAAATATAAAGTAGTGGTTCTTTTTCTGATTGATAGAATTCAGACTGAAGTGCTTCTCAAAACTCATTCCCTAATTCTGTTCCAGTTCCGAAGCTGAGAAACGCTTAGGTGCCTCCTAAATTATTGAAAGAGATTTCCCCTTGCTTAATGTTCGGTTAAGTTCCAGGCGATTAAGAAGAAGCAGTTTGAAGCTGGTTATTAGGAACAATTAACTTAGAATTTAATGTTCCATAATCCAAAAGTATTTTAAGAACTTTTCTTCTAAAGAGTTTACCTAGACCTATCTTCATCGTTTGGTGCTTGATTTTTTACCGTATTTGCATGATCAATATACATAAATAAGGATTCTTTATAGTGATTAAATGAATATATATTTATTTACAATAGTCTTGTTAATGCTCTCTTTAATGGCCTTTTGAGCGAACGAAGAAGTAATATGGATGGGCAGGTCTGAGTCTATTGAATTCTCAGTAAAAGATTCAGCTCTTTAATTTGACTTCCTTACATTTTGCTTTTGAACATCTAGAGCTTTTTTGTTTAGAGCGAGCAATCTCTAAGTTTGGTTCTTGAGTTGCAAATCAGTGGGACTTGTTACTTTACCTTCGTCTGATCTCAAATCATATCCCTGGTTTTACTGGGATAGAAGGACTGTTGTTGCATTAAGCTATTAAACTACATCTAATCTGCTTCTGCTCTTTCTTGATACGCTCATCCTTCTATCTCTAGATTACTCTCTTTCAATTATTGTGGCTACCTTATTCACACTCGTCTTTATCATCTCATTCACCTCCTCGCAATACAATTTAAGACTGACTATAATAAATACTCACTGAATCTCTTCTGTCTTCTGTCATACTGCACTGGGGAGTAACAAGAGTTGTTGAACTCTTTGGTATTAACATGCTTAGCATCCTGCATCTAAGCTGAGAAATCGGCTATTCCTAATTCATTCTAACTCTGGTTTGCCTTCTGTCTTCTCTGATCTGCATTCTCATTACTCTACTTTGCAGTTTGATATCCTGCTGCATTCTTTTCACTAATCACATAATTATTTCTTTAATGCTAATCTTTGTATCTCTAAGAGCCCTGGAAAGCTAGTTTGCACTCATCTGAGAATAGTATTGTGAGTGTCCGAACTTCTGCGTCTTTGGAGATTGAGATCTCATTTTTGCCTTCTGAGAGTGCTTGCTTGAGTTTCCTTTGTCAGATACTACAAAAGAGTCGCTTAGTTTAACTCTGGGACTGCCTTCGTCTCTATAAGTTTCAGTAAGTCGCAAAGTTTGATCCTTTAATCCTTACTGATCTAAAAAGAATAATTGAATATCTTGTGCATGTTAGTCATTCTTCTTCTATGCTTGGAATTTAGATTATTTTTGCTGAGTGGAACCTAATGACGCTATAAATACTTGGTTATCATCAGAGTAAGAATAAGTTCCTCATAGACAATGAAGTTGCATGAATTGTGAAATTACCTTGGTTTTTGGCTGTGGTGCTGTTCTGATGTAGGTTTGTACGCATCATCATCATATTTTATTGGATTTAATAAATTAAAGCTCACAGCCCCACCCACTCATTGCCTAATTAACTAATAGTATAAGATCGAGGTTAATTGCGTAAATGGAGTAAATACAAATGAAGCATGAACTTACCCTGAAAATATTTGTCTGACTCGTAGGAAGTAGTAGTAGTAGTAGCGAGTCAGACAACTTTTAATCACAGCCGCCAGCCACCCTGATACGAATCTTTGATTAATTAACCGCCCACCCTTCTTAAATAATTAACGATCACTTTTCAATTAAAGATGCTGACCACCAAGCCACCCCAACCGCCACACGAATCATTGTATTACTTACCACCGCTTCCGGAATCTAAGCTCAGTCTTCTCCGCATGGAATACAGGAGTAGGAATGTGGAGTAGTCCGAGCAATCGACGCAGTCTAGTGGGAGCCTAGCCTCCGAAAGTATAGTTGGGAAAGCCACTGATACGCAAATCAAGAATGCGAAGGGCTCATAGTTTATGATTCCTTGGGACCCCATTGTCCAGCTCCAAGTTAACCGCTACCACTCCACTCTCGTCTTGGATGACAGCAAGCCCTTTAGTAAGCATGATATTATAATCCATGGGCCTACCTTTGAATAAAACAA
This sequence comes from Tetmemena sp. SeJ-2015, assembly GCA_027382625.1. NCBI lineage: Eukaryota > Ciliophora > Spirotrichea > Sporadotrichida > Oxytrichidae > Tetmemena > Tetmemena sp. SeJ-2015. The sequence goes on along the minus strand of JAJKFJ010022713.1, from coordinate 106,708 downwards.
GCGCCGGCAGCTCATAGACGGCCTCCCACGGATACTGGAAACTACCTCGGCACTCCATAAAAGTCCAACTGACACGCTGCTTCAGTTTCGGGAGAGTGTTTTCAATGCTCAGAAGGCGATGGCTGTCATGGAGCTGGCGATGATGAACGTGATGCAGTATGTGTATTCTTAAAACCCTTCTACCCTCAGGGACACCTCGCGGCCGCATAGGTGCTACGCTCACAGTGAGGGGCTGAGCAGACGCCCAGGCTTTGAGCCGATTGAATTAAGGAAGTGCTCGCAGCTTTGCCATTTACCTGACTCCACCCATCAATCCCTCAGAGAATTGAACGAGCTCCGCCTCACAACCAGAAGCTTCCACGGATTGCTGACGAATTAAATGGAGGCCGTATTGAGAGTTGAGGAAAAGTAGAAGGTGTAGTTATTGCCAACGCTGAGATCCAAAAGGATGTAAGCGCTCCACGACCACGTACACAAGATTCATGAAGACTGGAAGAACAAGAGCTTTAGCGAAAGAGACAGGAAGCCTTAAAAGCTAATAACCTTGCAGATCACAGATCAATAGAGCTCACAGAGTGAAGAGCTGAGACCTTTGGCGATCCACGAATACCTTGACTAATTGCGAGACGCCATTGATGAAGATTGCTAATCAGATCGAGATATCAGCTTTGGGGGAGAAGGGCCACTAATAATAACGGAAGCCTTACTGACATACAGAGAAGCCATGGCCGTTGGCTTTGCTTTCAGCGACTGCGTTGAATTCAATGTCAGATCAACTCAGCTAAAGTCCAAGCTGAAGAGCACATTTAAGACTTTGACACAGAGGTCAAACATATCACCCCCTCCCCTTCACTCAGAACTGACTTCTCTTTAGAAGGAGTTGAGGACGATATCGAAGAAGGTATATAGCAAGCGCAATTACCTGCTACAGCTGATAGTACAGAGCGTCGTGGCTCGCCGCTAAGATTCATGGTGCGGAAGAACTTTCATATTTGAGGGATCGTTTGGAGGAGTCAACACTAAGATGGTGAAACCCAAAGAGAGATAGGTTTCAGTTAAGCAGCAAGCTCTTTTACAGTCTGGGGATCTCGATGACTTAGCGAAGCGGATAGAGAGTAGCGCTGGTGATTTAGTAAACATTGTAGGCGGCGCAGATAAGATCCTCGGAGCACTGGAGGACTTCAATAAATCTCTTAGCAAAGCAGCGCAGAGTAGAATCACTCACATTGAGTGCTCAGTGTTCAGCCTGAGGAAGCTGCTGCATCAGATCAATGATATAAATAAAAGGGAGGCAAAGTACCTCTACAAGAAGCGCTCCTATAGATTCTGCAGAAAATATAATCCAAGGTACACTGGAATTGAAGGCAAGGACTGGAACAGGATTTCAAACGAAACGAGAATCATGATAAAGTCAGCGCAACTCGACGTTGAGTTCATGCTTGAGGCGCAAAAGTTCATCTTGGTCAGCTACGAGGATGTTCCAAAATACGTGGAGGCTCCGATTATAGAGATGGAGCTATACAAATCGAAGGCGATGGAGTAGATAATGAAAGGCACTGATATCCTAGACAGCTGGAAAGCGAAACTAAACGAGGCCTGCTATATCGCAAGGAAGGGATCGCAGTATATATTTGTAACTATATTCCAGAGTAAATGTAATGGACTGAATTATATTGTGATCTAACCCCTAATCAATTTCAATATTATACTATAAGTCAACTAACCAGAGTATTTAAGCAACTAGAATAAACTTAATTCAATAATTTAATTAATCGCTTAGTAAAATCGCTTTAAACCAAGTAACCAAAAACCAGCAGACAAGTAAGTTCAAGTTTAACAACAACAATATCACATCTGTTTCACAATACGCTCTTCACTTTCAAGGAACTTAAATGTGATATAGAGATGGAAGTAGCAGTAGCCGATTCAGCCCCTGAGATCAAGCACTTCACATGCGAAGATGTGGCAGTCCACAACAAAGATGGAGACCTGTGGCTCATTATAGAAGGCAAAGTATACGATGTTAGCCCCTACATGGCCAAGCATCCAGGTGGGCAAGACATCCTACTCGAAAATGCAGATGGTAAAGACGCCTCAGAAGCTTACGCTGATGCAGATCACACAAAAAGAGCAAGAGAGTTGCTCAAGAAGTATAGCATAATTCATCTATGTAAATCAATTGCTTTCTCTTTTGAATTTACTATGTTGGTGAGCTCGCTAAATGATGATGGTAGTCAATTTAAACGGTAGTTCCTAGAAAAGTCCCCTCCTATCAAAAACTTATTAAAGCCTACATTGTTCTTTTTAATTTACACCTTAATTAAAAAAAGCCTCTCCTCTCTTTGCTTTAGAGCTATTACACTATAATCTTATTTCATTGGAAGTCCTAGTCCCTCTTTGCTTCAATGAGAAAAGTAGCGGAAATATTGATTAGTAGCTTTCCATCCGTTTACTTTTATTATCTCCAATTATCCTGCACCCACTTAATTCGTCTCATTTCTCCAATTTTTATTCAATATTATTGATTATAAATTAAATTTCAATGGTGGAAAGGTCTAAACCAGCACAGGAGGAATTAAAAGAGAGCGTTTAAGCTAGCAGAGTAAGTTTCTTAATTCAGTCACAAAATACTTATCTGTAGGTTGAAGAGAACAAGTTCAACTTTGTGAGGAGTCCTAGGCCCTAAGGAGAAATAAGAAGTGACTTGAGAATGTATTTGGGGGTGAGTCCTTAAGAATTGTTTGAGTGCTCTTGCTTTTACAAAACCAAGGAAAATAAGAAGGATGCTAAGAGTTCCAGCAGCGAGATAATCCCTCTAGACGTGGATGTTTATGAACTCAAAACTGGAGCCTCAAAGGGTATTTATCTGAACTGCAGAGAATATTAAGATGAATGCGTGTTTATTTTTTTATAAGAGACAAAGGAATATCAGTATTTATCAAGGATGGGTTTAAACCGGGAGAGGAAGTCATTGAATATATCACCCTCTACAATAAAGATGTAGATGCTTACAGACAGTGCGATCTCAAATTGCCTTTAACTCTCACTTGGGATTTGAAGAATCAGGACATAGTAAGGAGATTCGGAGATTCTGTGCAAAAGGGCGGAGGAGCTATTCCAGTTTGGATTACCTATGAGCATCTCGGAATCGGCTTGACTTTTCTAAACAGCAGCTGGGAAGATAATCTTAATCCTATTACGCACATCACTCTTTTCCAAAAGCCTAAGTTGCTTCTATATAATAGAAAATTTTTAAGTAACCTCAGAGTAATTGTGCAATCTGTTTGTCTAAGATAGACAGAGCAAAGTTTATAATTTACATTTTTAGAGGAATATCTGGAGAATATAATAAGACTAATTACAGGGACATAAAATGCTCGACTTGCTCGCTTTGTTTTTGCAAGCAGACTTGTCTAGAAGATTTTTCTAAAATACATAAAGCATAATCAATTTAAATCAATCTTGATATAAGAGAGGCAAGTTTATTTGCCCAAAATCTTGATAACTTTAATTTTCATCTTAATTTATTGCAAATTGGAACTCATAGACGAATTTTGCTACTATGTGAAAAATATTGTAATGCGTTTTAAATTTTGCAAACAGTTTCAAATCTATAGCTTCATATACCTCAGAAAGAAGAAGAGGAATAAACTATAATTGATTAAGGTTAACTGCAATTTTCAAAATCTCTTTCTGTAATTGGACTGGCCGTACTGATTCTAAGCTGAGGCAGCCGCGTTTCCTCCTCCCATCTGAATTCAAATTAAATACAAGGTAAAATGTAAGAATCAAGTCATGCTTTGAGGAGTGTGGACTGATCTCATCTATTTGAGCTCCACCACCCATTTATTAAAGTCAAAGTGTAATTAATTTGTCTCTTCTGCTAGCCAGACATGATATAGTTATTCTGAGAACTAGAAGCGTTCATCATGCCGTTGCCTGCGGGAATGCTGTAATCATAAACGCTCTGTTGCTAGCCCATTTGATTGCCCTAAGCGCTAAATGCTAGCTTATTGCCTATGAAGTTATTCTGAGCCATGTTGACTCCAGTGATGATTCCCTTCTTACTGCCTTGTCTGTTGAAGTTCATCCCCCATCCAGCGTTTTAACCCACACCGTTGCCTTGGTCATCCGCGATGCTTCCTTTCTTCTTTGGCTGTTAAAGAGGATTCATGTGCTTAGGCCCTTGAGTACCCTTTGGAGAAAAGTTCTTATTTCCCATGTACTATTGCTGTGAAAGAGGCAGCTGATAGTTGTTGCCACTGCTAACCAACTCCATGTCTTCATTTTACAGGTACTCTCCGCCTCCGGTGTCAATTCTCTGCCCATTTCCATTCTAAACAACTCAAAAATGATACTGGAGCAACTAAGGATAAGATGAAATTGTGAGGGTTGTTCTCATAGGGATCGTTGCTGTTTTCTCTTTGTTGCTGCGCGTTCAGAGCGCCTAGAGAGTTGAGAGCACCCATAGCGTTGCTGGCGGGTCCTATGTTGTTCTGGTTTCGCTTGTTCTTCATCTTACTGTTGAGCTTCTGGAACGCTAAAGATTCTTAAAACTAGTAATTACCTGCAGTTTGCTGTTGGGCCTGAGGCATCTTGTACAAGTTCAATCCCTAGCCTGTGGTGCTTCCCCCAGCGCTTGTAAACTGTGTGTTCACACTACCACCTCCGCCTGCGTTCTTGGATTGAGGAGAATGAGAGAATCCACCTCCATGTGCTGAACCTGCTGCGTTTGCTCTTGAATCTGCGTTGCCTTGGTTCTGCTGGATTTTACGCCCTCTCACAGGGCTTTCGTTTTAGTATTTTCAAAAGAAAATATTGGTATTGAATAGTAAAATTTATAACTCTTCTATAGTAAGACTCTTCATCAGCTTCAATAATGACTCCTTGAGTTTGCTGTTAATCTTATTTGCTGAGTAATATAAAAACAGGATATGTGAGGTAGAAGTTAGCACCCATATTGCCAGTGGAGTATTTATTGTTTTGAGTGACTGCGCTTGAGTCGTACTCGTTCAGGCTCTTATTGACTGCAGAGAGATTGATATCGTAGCTATACTCTACTTGCTGCTTATTATGGTTAGCAGTTACTTGGTTGTAGAGAGCAGATGTTAAGTTGCTAGGCATGAAATTGTTCATGGTGAAGTTGTTTGTGGAGTTGTGATGGATTGAGCCTGTGGCCAACGATTAAAAATTAGTGATTGAGCAGGATTGGAAGAAACACCATCGAAGTGCCCATAGAGAGAAGAATTCTTCATATTCTGAGGGTTCAATTGCTGCTGTTGTCCGGTGGCACCGTTACTTGCTTGGTACTTTGAGTTATTGATGTTAAAGTTGGTGCTTGTCTGATAGGCTGACATTGAACTGTTCCCAGCAGCTCCACCATTCCCCATATTTTAAAGAGATGAATCTCTATTTTACTGACTTTGCTGGTTCTGATTTTTTACGTTCAAGAACTGGATATTGCTCAGCTAGTTCTCTATAAGCATTAGTTTATAATTTATTTTATCTTACTTTGAGTGTCTTTTCTACCCTGAGATTTGGATTTTGAGTCCTCTACTTAAGTTTACTGTTGACTTAAGATTTTCTTCTACTGACTGAAGTTGTTGCCTCCTGCTACCTTAATAGCAGCTATGTTATTCCTGAGTCCACTTCTAGATCTTGAGCTCTCTTAATTCCTCAATCCGGCTCCGTTAATTATACAATTCAAAATGTTGTTTGCACTTTCAAGTCGTCTAAGATTGACTTAGCTGGATCTGTACTCTTAGCATGTTTGCTCCTCCGATTCACTTCTCAAGCCATCAAACAAAGGATGACAAAGAGCTTCTTTAGCCGTCAATCTATCCTTAGGATCCATCTTCAACAAACCTTCCATCAAGTTCAAGGCATGCTTAGACATTTTGCCACCATACCTCTTCTCTAGAGTCTCAGGCTTCTGAATGTCTTATGGGAACTTAAATCCGATAAAGCGAGGGTTCTTTTGGAACAGCTCTTGCAACTCTTGAGTAAGAGACCCCAGAATTTTCTAGATACAATAGAGCTGATCTATTTCTGATTCTCCGGGGAAGAGAGGCTCTCCGTCCGATAGCTCTCCCATGATGCAGCCTATTGCCCACATATCAACCTCCTTGGAATATTTGTCACCAAGAAGCAACTCAGGTGATCTGTACCATCTAGTAGCCACATAATCAGTTAAGGCAGCTTGTCCGCCGCCTGGTTTCTGTTGAGGCAGATTTCTTGCGAACCCGAAGTCACAGTAAAAATGCATTTAAAATTTTGACAGAGCTTGAGCGAAGAATTCTCATGAATTAGAAGATTTTCAGGTTTGATATCTCTGTGGATTACATTCAAATTATGGCAGTAGTTAATTGCCCTCAAGAGTTGAAAGATGTACTTCCTCACCATCTCTTGCTAATAAAGTCTTAAGATAAGAACCAATTAACTTACATCAAGACCACTTTGCTTGGCCTCAAGAATTTCAAGCAGCGTTCTGTCTACGAATTCAAACACAAGGTACAGCTTTCCCTTCCTATCAAAAATTAGTTAAAATCAACCAATTTTGCATAAAAGAATTGATAAAGAGCCTAGGTTGTACCTCTTAAAAGCTTCCTTCAGGAGTACTATGTTTTCGTGCTTGAGCATCCTGAGCATTTTGACTTCCCTCATTGTGGTTTTCTTGACTATTTCGTCTTCTTCAGTGTTTTCTCTGAATTTCTTAATGGCAACTGAAACATATCAGCATTAGACCATATTTTTGCTTTGAGAATAAGCAGAAATAGAAATTTGTTAAATTTGAAGGTTATTCTATGAGGAGGATATAGTAACTTACCGAATTCGCCAGTTTCCTTGTTCTTCGCTTTGTAGACTATACCATAGGCGCCCTCTCCTACGATGCCTGCTATGTCGTATTTATTCATTTTAGGCAGTTCTCGATGATAATATAACAATTAATTAACAAACAAGATTATTTCTTACGCTCTGTTTAAATCATTTAAACATAAGATTAATATTCATACTCATACTTGCAAAAAAAAACAAAATAATATTGAGTCAGAAAATAAGATTATTATAAATATTAAATATGATATTTGGAAAGATAGCAAAGAGAGTTTTGAAAGCCTCAGGTGCTGGGGACTCACAGAGCTAATAGAAAGCGCAATAGAATGTTAACTTCGAAAATGACCCTATGTCTTTTCTTGATGACTTAGCTGCTTCTCATCCCCAAGTCAATACTCCTTTATCACAGCAAGTCAAGCGAGAGGGAGTGGCATAGGGAAAATAAACTAAACTATCGGGAGAGAATGCTCACTCCCATTAATACAGCCAGCAGAAGAGCATAATGGAGTTGGCAGGCAGTTTCTTCAAGAACGAATTCAACGACGAAATCGTAAAGGGAGGAGCATAGTCAGCTATCAACATCTTCACCGCCCAAACTGCTGCTGCCAATCTAGGCTCCTCCTCATTATATATTAACATATTAAAAAATGATTCAGGAATATAAATCAGGGTTAATTTTGAAAGTGATAATTTTTAGAACAATTCAAAGTAGTTTATCACTCAATGAATTCTTGACTTTATTAAAATCGCAATAAATTTATATCCCAAGGCCAACCTTTTGTTTAGTAGATAATCACTGCGGAATTATTTTATTTAAGATCTGCAGTTCAAATTCAGGTAAAATGAGAAATGACTTGTCGGAGTAAGGTAATAAAATCTCCTTATCTTATAAATCTTCTAAAAGATTAAATTTGTTAATTTTAAAAATATATATAATTTTTCTTTAAATGTGGAAGAGAGTTATTTTCAATAAGCCTAGGGCTTGAGTTGAGAAGGCTGTCTACTCTAATTCAACTGCAATCTGAATATCTACCATGGAATGAATTGCCTCTATTTCCAAACTGATCTGAATTTCCACTATACCAAGGTTGGCTCCCAAAAGCACCAAGCCCATCAATTTTACCTCCAAATCACAAGCTATATCAAAGTTTGCTTGTCCAACTCCTAGTTGCTAGTTTGGGAAAGCTGGTTATAGACTCATGAAACCTAGCAAGTAGTGTTCCATCATCGTAGGGTCGATAAATTATTGTTATTGGTACAAATTGTAATCAACTACTCGAGCCTCCTACTGTCCCTTATTCGTGAATTAAACGTTTCCTCCAGCAATGTTCTCTCCTTCAAAATTGATGCTCTTCTTATACATTTTATTAAATATAACTTATAAGTAAAAATCAATGAATTAAGAAGTTGCAATTAATATTCAAATTATTTTAATTTCTATGTATTAGAAGTATTTTTTAATTTAGGCTCCTCAAACTTTCTACATATTTGAATTGATGATCTTGTCTTTGTTATTGTATTTATCCACTTCTATATATTTTAAATTTGTATTTAAATTATGAGTTATAGATTTTTCTTTTCTTTTTTATTCTCTTTCTTAAACACAATTAATGATTGTAATTTAGATTAAAAATTTAGAGTCTTGCGATATCTTTTATCAGAGCATTTTTTCCTAATAGATAAAGGTTTAATTATAATAATATGACTTTTTTTGAATAGAGCTCATAAAGAACGAGTTACAAACTGCAAATAGATGTGCTCAGTCATCTATAAACATAGCAAAGTTTATTGCCCATACTGCTGATGTCAAAATCTAAGCTCCTCCTGATTGTTACATAAATTAACATATGCAAATAAAGATATTAAAAGAATGAAGATTATTCTAAATTTTAATCAATTTCCATAATTTTGAGACGACAGTCAAATAATTTTCAAAATATGATCATACTATGCACTTAATTCTATTTCTCCCAACTTAAAGATATTAATAAATAATAAAAAATAGTCACTTTATATTCTAACTCTCAAAAACATGTTTTTCTTGATTCAAAATATTAATTAGTCAGTAATGGATAAAGAAATTTGATGAAGATGCAAAAGATTGCCAGTAAGGATAAATTTGAAAATTGAAGACCTAGAATTTTGAAAAGACAATCAAATTTTTAGTGAAAAATCATGAGCTTGTGACATGATATTTTTTGAAAGTGTCAAGTGATAATGAAAGTAGTGAAGATACTCAAGATTAATAAATTAACTAGTTATTTAATTATGGAGAAGTGAGAATAGAGATTATTTAAACGAAGGAAGATTCTTGTGATATATTAAATTCAATATTATCATGGATATATTATCACTAATTAAATTCTTCTAATAATTGCAATAAATTAATAACCTAAAGGCTGATATAGGCTTTTAATTTGTATAGATTTAACATTGAAAATAATAAAATGAAATTGTAAGAGAAAGATAGTTTAATTTTTATATAATTATTTTTTAATATGAGATATGCTTTGAGTTCAAATTAAAGATAGAGATTCATTAGACTAAGATAAACTTCAAGTAAGATGCTCTATTAAAGCAATAAACCATTTTTATATTGTCTGGTCATTTTTAGCCAGCTTCCTCATTCTAAGCGAGAGAAGACGAGCTGTTGTTCTCCGGCTCCTCATCTAGAGCAACAGGCTCAGGAACAAAGGAGCTCTGTGACCTCTCAACTCTGTTTCTTGAGCCTTGACCAGCTACTTCTTGTCCAGCGATATCACCTCTGATCTGGGTTTGGCCGGGACCTGAGACAGGGTTACCGCCAGAACCACCGAGACCTCCCATAGCTCCAAATGGCTATTGACCTTCTCCTCCCAAGTAACCTCCAAAGGGACCAACTCCACCGAAGTTTACTTGTCCTGCGAGCTGTTGATTTGAGAATGATTGCAGCCCTCCGGCACCTTGCATGTACTACAGCATTATTGCGGGATCCATAATGAAGAACTGGTACTGATTGCAGTTCACAACTTGAGCCACCTATTCTCCTCCCTGGTATGTGACTTAGACAGGTCCTCCAGCACAGTTCAGTCCTCTAAAATTGACGCTCTTCCTTTACATTTTTAAAATATTTGTTATTAATAAAAAATTAAGCAATTAAGTAGTTGCAATCAATATTCAAATTATTTTAATTTCAGTTCTTTTGCGTAAAGATATTTAGAATCTGAGTATTTTTATAAAGTCCCTTCCACCATTATCCACATCTTTAATTTTTAATTTTATTTAAATTCTGTATTCTAGATTATTCTATTCTCTTGAATACTCTCATTTAAAATTAAGAGTTGAAATTTAGATATATAAAATTGAGAGATAGGTAATTTAAAAGCTTGCTTTATCTAATCAAAAGATTATCAAAGATTATATATAGTTCATAGAATTAGTTTAAATATAGGTTTTCATAAAGAATGAGTAGATATAGTAAAGGGAGGAGCACAGTCAGCTATCAACATCGTAAAGTCCACTGCCCAAACTGCCGCTGCCAATCTAGGCTCCTCCTCATTATAAAACTCAAATCAACATAACCTAATAATTAATTTGGTAATAAGTGCTATTTTCTTGAAATGTTTACTTCTAAATCGAAACAAAGCATTTATGATCTCTTTGGAAACCTAGATTAGCAGATCTTAGACACTCTGCTTTCAGAGAATCGACAGCTTATATATCTTATTGTTGCTTAAGAGTGAGCTGAATACTTAGAGCTAATAGATTGAAGAGCTAAAAGAAAAAGTAGATACTCTGACCTTCCTCGAACAAGAAGCCTCTGAAGAAAACGAAGTGATGAAGTACAAAGTACTCTCCTTAGAGGGCTAAGCTGCAATTGAGGGTGAAGATTTGTCCGACATAAAGATCTTGGATGAATTCAATTTTTCTTTATTTTTTTACTCAGACAGGCTAAAAAGGACTTGCAAAGTGAGCTAAAAACTGCTAAAACTCAAATCACAGCTTTTAAAATAGCATTAAAAAGCAATAGTGAGGGTGAGAGTCTATTATAAGAGTTGACTAGTCAGGATGTTCATTAGGATACATCAGAATTTTACAGCTATGATGAGAAATCTGATCCCAAATTTATCCTTGGCTAACTGAAGCTACTGTATGATCTCCATAATATAGATCTGAACTAGGAGGACTAAACTAAGATTGCAGTTAGTCTTTATCTGAAGGACTAACAAGTTTATATATTCTACAGAGAAAAGCTTTACTAGCAGATTGCTAAAAAGGCCATTGAGCAGGCAGAGTATCTTTTTAAAGTTAGAAGCTCTTAAACGTAATAAGAGGAAGGAGATCAAGACAGCCAGGAAGGAGCCATATCAATATAGCGTTAGTCAAAGATATTTGTGGAGAACAAGCGATTGAAGAGAGAGGTGAAGCAATTGCAGTAGACTAGCCAATAGAACACAGAGCAAGTCTCAAATCTTTCAGCTTAGAATGATGCTCTGCTTGAGAAGAATAATAGGCTGCTCTCAAAGATTTAGAGTATCAAATCAAAGCTCAATAACTTAAAGAACGATTACAAAGTGCTGAAGGGGCAAGCGTATGAGAATAAGGACCTCACTATTTCATGCATTTTGTTTAATGTGTTCATACTTAGAGCCTAATCTAAACCTTCTGCAAAGTTCAATAAGTTCCTATCAGTCGAACCAAAAGGCGAAACTTCAAGAAGCTCACAAAGCAGTGTATGATAAGAATAGATAGATCGGAGATTACTTTTCCAAGAACAACCTACTCACAAAGCAAGTGGAGAGCTTAGAAGCTTAGTTGAGTCAGTAAGAAGTAAATTAGAAGGCTGTTTATGAGAAGAACAGGTAGATTGGGGATTTGTTTAACGAGAACTAACAACTAAAGTAGGATCATTCTAGACTAACAGAAAAAGTAAATGGCTTAGAACAATAGCTGCAGTAAACTAAGAAGAACAGTGATCAGTTCAAGTCAGGGAGTTAGTACGAAATAAGCGAACTCAGGAACTAGAATCAGCACTTATATATGTATGATGTTCTTATTTAATTTACTTAGAGCAAGAGTATAATATACTTCAGAGGGAACTCAATAAGCTATAATCTCAACTTGCTGATTCCAAAAAACAAACTACGACTTCATAAACTCTTAATCCATCAGCGAGCCCAGCAACCAGTGAAGTATCATATATTTATTATAAAGAGTTGAATGACCTGCAGAAAAGGTTCACAGACCTAGAGTCTAAGTACAAAGAGAAGGAGTTAGAGCTAAACAAGATCCACTATGATAAGATAGGTAGGATTAATTTTTAAGATGCTGAAGGAAAAACTAGGAGTGCAGGATTAGGAGAAAGTAGCTAAGGAAGTAGAGGAGGCGAGGAAAGCAGTGTACGAGAAGAACAAGCAGATCAATGATTTGTTCAACAAGAATAGAGAGCTCGAAGAAAAGATCAGCTAGATCAAATAATTCTATTGTTTTTAGATGCAAAAGTCTTAAGGGAGTTCATCTGCTAGTTCATCTTAGCCAGCTGACATAAAGAGCTAGTACGACAAACTGCTGAGAGAGAGGCTGGGGATAAAGGATGAGAACATATTTATTATAATTATCTAAAGAGGTGGAGGAAGCCAGGAAGGCAGTCTATGAGAAGAACAAAACCATCAACAATATGGCTAATGAGCAGATGGAACTTAAGAGAAGGATCCAAGAACTGGAGGATTAGCTGGACTCTCAAGGCTATTCGCAGAGTGTGAGTAAGCAAAGTTAGAATTAGAAATAAAAGGAGACTCCTCTTCAGGAGAGTGACTTCTTCGGAGGGTTCTTTAGCTCAATCCAAAAGTAGATAAACAAATTGCACTAAGCAATGAGATTAGTTAGATATGGATTAGTTTATTTGGGCAGGAAGAGCAGGCTCAAAAACAGACTTAGCCAAATAGACAATAAGAGAATAAGGTCTCTCAAAGTGAGTAGGGGTTGATAGGCCACCTCGGTTCAGCATTTATGGGCTAGACCAAGCCAGTAAGCGAGGTAAATCAAGCTAAGGAATAATAGAAGCCAAGTCAATAGTAGTAAAACTAGAAAGCTTCAAAAAATATATTTGGAACTGATGATGATGATGAGTACGATATGTTTTCAGACTTCTCCTCTAGTTTAACCTAGAAAAAGCAATAGGAACCCAATAAATTCATTCAAGCCTTCGAGAGTCAACCAATTTAAGACAATCAAAAACAGAGTACAAACTAGCAGTCCATTCAGTTTGGGTTTGGCTCTGCTCCAGCAAAAGAAATTCCTACTCCAGTAACTTTTACAAAAGAAGCTGCTATCCCAGCTAAAAATACTTCAGCATAAAAGTCAACTACTGTGAAAGAAGTTAAAGCAGTGGAGAGTAATCCTTTAAACTTCTTGGATTTCTTAACTGAAAATAAAGATAAACAAGAAAAGCCAGTTACTGTGAATCCAGCAGTGGAAAAACCTAAATCTGGAGGCCTGGATTTCCTTGATGACATGTTTATGGGAATAATTGGTAACTAAGTCAGTAAGGCGCCATAAGATCCAAAGCCTTAAATTGTGGGTCAGTTATAAATAATACTTCAATACTTAAACAAGAAGTTGCAGACTTTGATTTCGAGAAGCCATAGGCAACAGCCTAAATCAAATAGGAAACTATAAATTTTGGATATGTTTCCAATAAACAGCAAGATGTTGTAGAGGGATGGGGAGATAATGAAGATTTAGTTTTTGAGAGTGATTCGCAACCTACCTAAATTAGTCAACAAGTATCGGATTTACCAACCACCAAAGATCTAATTCAAGCTTAAACTGACGAGCTTAATAGGAAAGAACCTCCTATTGTAGATTAGATCTCCATAGTTAATGAAGAGAAAATAGGTGAATAAGGATGGGGTGAACTAAATTTATAATTATTAGAATTATTAACTTGATTTAGCAATAGATGAACCCACAGACACTCAATAAGTTCAATCGATCGAACAAGAATAAAATACTAGCAATTTGCAAAAGACAATAGCAGCAGTTGATCAAGAAGAAGCAGTTGCTGTCGGATGGAATGATGAAGACTTGGAAATAGATGTTTCACAGAACCTAGAGGAAGAAGAGGAGAAAGAGTCCACTCCTGATAATATCGAGTTGATAGCGGAGAATCAAGAGCCTACTCCTTTACTTCCTAGTGAACAGAACATACAAGAGGAGGTAGCTCCAAACATTCTTAAGTTATCCTCAGAGTCTCATAGAGAAGAGAATATGCAGCAAGATCTCCTTATCTCATTCAAAATTCTAGTATTTGTTTTATCAACGATGGGTACTTCAACTCTAGTAACCAGAGTAAGAGTAGTCCCTAGAATCTTGAACTCAGAGGCACTTAGAACTCCTTAGACATAAAGTTAGAAGAGGCTGAGATGCAGGCCAACATAGAGGAAGCTGGATGGGGAGAGGATGACTTAATCTTAAATGAAGAGGACAGTAACCATATCAATGTGGAGGAGAATTTCTCTGAAACTACAGATGACATCCAACCACCACCCCTTTCTCAGGATTTCTTAGAATAAGATTAAGTTGACTAAATCAATGAAGAAGTAGAAATGTTTATTATAAAGATTGCTGAATATTTGAATTTGAAGAAGACGAGAGGGGCTAGGAAAAACCTGAAGGATTTAATGCCGAAATAATTATTGAAGATGAGCAAGAAGAAGAGGAATAGTAAGAGAGTGGCTTTGCACATTTGGTTTCGGAGGATGAACGAGAGAATCTCTTAAGAATTTCTGACCAAAGAGTTAATGTGCAGATTTTAGATTGGGTAGGAGAGGGTATCAAAGAAAGCGATTAAGAAGATGAGGAGTCAGCTGGCTCGGACCTGTAAAAAAGCTAAGAAATATAATCAGACCCTGCTTCCTCGCAAGAGCAGAATCAGTCAAATGAAGAGAATGTTCAAAGTCCGATTCCTAATTAACATTTGCAAGGTGAAATAAATGTAGAAATCGAACAGAGGGTAGAATAAAATCAAGAACTGATAGATGATGCTATTGGGCAAGATGAAGTGATATAACAGGAGACAATTATCTAAGAAGAATAAAAAATCGAAGAAGCTCATTCCGATAATTCGGATGAGGATGATAGCACAATGAAGGAGTAGATGAATCTAGATAAAGTGACAGAATAACCAATATATTTTTAATTGAGCATTATCAATAAACAGCTATCGCGGATATTTCTTCGTAGAATGAAGAGCAAAAAATTAATGTGATCACATTTACAGCCAACGAGTAGGAAGATGACGAAGAAAAAATGAATTTTGAGGCTGATGAAAATCAGCTAGGTAATTAATCAGTACACCTGAACGAGGACTATTTGAAATAACCTGAAAATGTAGATAAAGAAGAAGTATTAGTGCCAGAGGTAACCATTGAGAAAGGGTGGGGAGATGATGATATAGAAATAGAGGAAGATGGAAATCAATGGGGAGGAGATATTTCTCAAGCACAGCAGCAGGTTTCTCATCCCAAAGCTCAAACAACTTCAGATTAAGGAATAAACATTCTTATAATATTTCTTGATATGCTTCTACAATCAGTAGACAACTAAGTAAAGCCTAATAATGAGGCTTAAAATAGTCTTGACATCTTGAACGATTTTATGAGCTTTGCAGTCCCACAAGTATAGAGTCAAACTCAAGAGGAGAAGAAAGAAGTATAAGTCAAGGAGAGAGGATGGTCAGCCGATATGGATGATATTCCTATCGATGATGCCTTTTTAAATTGTTATTTAATGAAGATGACTTTATAGAGGAAAGAGATGATTAGAACTAAGTTAACAATCAAAATCAAGAAACCGGCTTAAAGGAATAAACTGCCAGTGGGTGGGAAGATGATGATATTGACATTTGATTTCATTTCTCTCTTAAAACTTAATACGCATATAAAATTTCTTTAAAATGGATTTTCAGATATTGAAATCTTAAGATATAAATATAATACAATATATTTTGGTCAGAAATGGACTAGTATCACATTCTTCATCCTATTGGAGAGAATTCATTTGGAAAAGTTTTTAAAGCTTGTAAAAAGGGTACAGGTCAGATAGTTGCACTTAAGTTTATGTCAAAGAGGTATGATTTTCAAGATTTTAAATGTCTGTCTCATACTTTATTTAGAGGGAAGACAGAGAATGATTTGAATAATATGAGACAAGAAATAGAAATTTTGAAAACGCTCAAACATGAGAATATCATTCTTGTTTTGGATTCTTTCGAGACACCTAATGAATTTTGTCTGATAACTGAATACGCTTAAGGATCGCTTTATTAAGTTAGATAAGATGATATAAGTTTATCAGAGGAGGAGGTTAGAAAGATTGCTAAGTAATTGGTTAGTGCCTTAATTTCCTGCATTCTCACAGAATAATACATGGAGATTTGAAGCCATAAAATATCCTCATCTCATCAAATGGAACTCTGAAATTGTGTGATTTTGGTTTCGCACCTACTATATCTACGGAATCATTAATCCTCTTATAGCTTAAGGGCACTCCTTTTTATATGGCTCCGAACAGGTTTAAGAGCTTGCTTATGATCACACTATTGATTTATGGTCTCTTGGAGTGATTATTTACGAACTATTTGTAGGTGCTCCTCCATTCGAATCAACCACACTCTACTGTCTAGTCCATTTGATAGTTAAGGGTACTGTCAAGTTTCCTGAAAATATATGCCCAGAATTCTAATCTTTCGTTCAAGGACTTTTGAATAAAAATCCAAATGAAAGGTTGCAATGGCCAGAGCTATTGTAACATCCATTCATTAGAGAAACTGATTAAGAAATATAGGATAGGATTAAGAAAACTTAGATCTATACAAAATGGGCTTCATCATTCATAACTCTTGCGCTAATCAGTAAAAATTAAAAGTCCTAATTATATTTGATATTCCGTTATAGAGTTAATAAAAATGGAAATTTTATTTAAGAGAAATCCTTAATAAATCAAGATAAAATCTTTCATAAAGAAAATATTTTAAGATGATAGAAAGATGAATTTCAATATAATTTAATACTTTTGAAATTTGAAAATGGACTAGTATCACGTTCTTCACCCTATCGGAGAAGGTTCTTTTGGAAAGGTCTTCAAAGGTCGTAAGAAGGGTTCAGGTCAAATAGTCGCTCTCAAGTTTATCACTAAAAGGTATTGTTGTCTTTATTAGTTTTATTATTCTTTATTTAGAGGCAAGACTGAGAAAGAGCTGAATAATTTGAGACAGGAAATTGAAATTTTGAAAGGCCTCTATCACGAGCACATCATTCTGCTGCTTGACTCTTTTGAAACCTCTCATGAATTTTGTGTGGTAACAGAATTCGCTCAAGGTGAGCTCTTTGAAATCTTGGAAGATGATAGGAGTTTGCCCGAGGCAGAGGTGAGAAAGATTGCTCAGCAATTGGTTCATGCCTTGTACTACTTGCACTCACATAGAGTTATCCATAGAGATATGAAGCCCTAGAATATCCTTATCTCAGCTAATGGAATCGTAAAGTTGTGTGATTTTGGTTTTGCTCGTTCTATGTCCACTAACACGATAGTTCTCACTTCAATTAAGGGTACTCCTCTTTACATGGCTCCTGAATTGGTGCAAGAGCTTCCCTACAACCATACTGTCGATTTATGGTCACTTGGAGTGATCATATACGAACTGTTCGTGGGAACTCCTCCCTTCTACACTAACTCCATATACACACTTATTCATTTGATAGTAAAGGATCCTGTCAAGTTTCCTGAAAATATGAGCCCAGAGTTCAAGTCCTTCCTACAAGGACTTCTAAATAAAACTCCAAGTGAGAGGTTATCTTGGCCCGAGCTCTTATAGCATCCATTTGTTAGAGAAACTGACCAAGAAAAGAAGGAAAGGAAGAATAGGACTGAGTTCTATAATCAATGGGCCTCTTCAGTTCATCACTCAGGTGGGAAATAGTTAAAGGCTGAGATCTTTGAAATAGACGATATTCCATCTTCGAGCACAGGTGATAAGGGAGGTGCCACTAAAGAAAAGTCATTCCTCAATGATAAGCATCTTCCAAGCTTTGACTTTGATAACTATCCAACAGTCTCTAGTGATGACGATGATGGAGGCTTCTCTCCAAGAATAGTAGATGACACTTGGCAAAAGTATGAGAAATAATCTCAGGATGAAATGGGTGCTACTAATTTGAGGCATGAATCTCATCTGCTTGACAGAATTATCACAGTGTTCTAAATGACTCCAATTGAATTGAAATAAAAGGATAAGAAGTCTCAGCTCCAAGTAGGACTTAAAGTCCTAGCAAATATCCTCATTAGAGGAAATTCAGAGGATCCCAATTAGGATATAACTAAAAGCTCTTCATTACCTACTCTCTTGATTCAGTTAGTGAAGAATCTTGTAAAGAGTGAATTTAAAATGCCAGACTTGCTGTCCGATCTAGTAAAGAATGTTGCTCTTATTAGCAAATCGAACTTCAACAAACAGATAGGAATCGAGACTATAGTCATGAAAGTTTTTATTCCAACACTTCCTTTCCTGATTAAGGATAGTTCAAGCCCTCAGCTTCAATTGAGTTCACTGAAAGCTTTCGGTACTTTTGCAACTCAAGCAAGCATGATACCAATTAGAATGCAGTCATTCTACAGGGATATCATTGAAAATAAGATTCTTCAAGATGTGATAAGCATCGTTGCATCAGTGGGATCAGTAGCAACACCTCTTTAAAAAGTAGCAGTTTAAGTTCTCTCAGTCATTATCAACATCTTAAAAATAGATGTCATATAATGAATTTAAATGATCAACCCTATCTATGGTGAGACTTATTCTTTCCCATGGAAAAGAGGACCTCATGATAATCTGAATGAATACACTGAAGCAAGCTCTTAGTTTGAGTTGGTAAGAGCTGTCTCTTTCTCAGCTCTATAGGAGTTTGACTTCCTTTAAAAGCTAGTCAACGTTTATAATTCAGAGGATGAAAATCAATACGTGGTTACCAAGGTTGCAGTGCTCAGAATTCTTACACAGCTGTTAAGACTTATTGAATGATTACAAATTTTAATTTAGGAATTGATTCATAAGTATTGATAATAAAAAGGAATCATCAGATGTGGTTTCTGAGATGATAATCTCACATCAATCAACTATGCAATACTTGAATAACAGCATCTTCAACTCTAAGGATGGCCTAATTTAAGCTTGCTCAATTCAAATTTATGGTCTTCTCCAAAAGTATGTAATGCAACTGAAGAAAGATCCTATCCTAATTCTCAGACTTGATGCCGCTAAGTTTATCGACTTGTTTGAAAAGAATGTATCTGCAACTGGAGAGAGCCTTGTCTCTGTCACAGCTTGCGGAGTTTAATCAAAACTTATAAAGGTATATTTTTAAGTTTTGTCAGATATCCTCTCTCTTGAAAATCAATAGTCGCAATAAGTGCAGGCAAAGTTATCAACAGTTAATTCACTATCACTTCTGTAGCAATTGCTAGATATCAATAAATCTAAGAGCGATATTAAAAAGATAGATGGCACTAACTTCGGTATTCCATACTTGGGTTTCTATGATTAGCCCCTAGCCCTTTTATAAAAACTGTTAGTGAAGTGGTAGATAGATCAAAAGAACCCTGCAAACAAGGATAAGAAACTTCCAAATGATTTGGTCTAATCTATCAACTCCATCAATATCAATTAATTTTGCTAATTTATATGGGTGACACAGTTATGAATTTCTTATTGAACTTGTCTTCAAAGACTGACTTGTCTCCTAGAGGATTCATAGCCACTTTGAACTTCATACATGATATGGTTTAAAACGAGTAGAAGCCCTTCATGTAAAAGATGTTCAAGAACTGCCTCAAGCTCAAGTGCTCACTGATTTTATTTTTTAATGATGAGAGATGACTAACTGTTAGCAGTTCAGGAGTGGCCTATCTTTGCTGGAGGTGGTCCATCCGCATCTGCCATGATCACCACTCAAATTCTAAAGATCTTCAATATCCCCTTCAACCTGCCAATTTATGACAAAGAAATAGACTAGATTTCTACTGATCTAGCTAAAGCCGACATAATATATCTCACTCTCAACTCACTCAAGTACATCAGCATTTGTTTTTAATTTTATCAGCAAGGAGAATATTAGCATCGCAGTGGCTCTCATTTCTAGACTTGTGTTTAATGCGGAGTCTTCAAAAACATTTGCTCAGTAATTTGTTCAAGGTGGAGGCTTGGGCAACATTAAGAAGTATAAGCTACTTGCTGAGGATAATTCTAGCGCACTCATTGTGGACACTTTATCACTGATAAGTTAATTAGCTAGAATTTCCAAAGATTTTTATGAGAATATCCACAACTCAGATATCTACAATGATTAATTTAAAAGATTAATAAATAAATACTTAGATTTGAAGGCCTTGATACTACACAAAGATGCCTCAATTAGAGCTAAAGTGTGCAACTTGATTGGAAACCTATGTCGCCACACTGGCTTCTTCTACGAAAAGCTACTTAAGTTCGGTTTGATATCTGCTGCAATTGAGTGCTGCAGAGACCCTGACAGAAATACTAGGAAGTTCGCATGCTTTGCAGTGGGAAATGCAGGATAAAAATATAAAATATATATTTCATCTCAGATTCCACAATGATGTACTGTACGAGCATTTAAAGCCTTGCGTGCCACTTTAGTAGATCTACTTAAAGATCCTGAGGAGAAGACAAGAGCTAACGCAGCAGGAGCTTTAGGTAACTTTGTCAGGAATTCAAATGCCTTTGCAAGGATTTGATAAAGCATGGAGCACTAAGGTAACTACTAGATTAAATAATTAAAAGATGTTGTCGCTTTCGATAAAGGCCCCTCTTAAAGTCCTCGCAGGATAGCTCTTTTTTCGATCGGTAATTTGTGTGTCTATAAAGAATGCAGAGCTGAGTTTGAAAAGATGGGGATTAGGACTATAATAGAGCCATTTACTCAATAAGCCCCTAATAACGATCCACAGGTCATTTGATTTTTTTTATATAAATATAATATATCATTAAGTATGCTGCAAGAATCATTTAGAAACTTAACATGGACACCTAGTAATGATAATTTTGCGTTTACCTATATCTTAAGCTTTCGTTTCAATCCTATATTCAAGCTTGAAAAAAATGTTGACGCATTAAAATTGTATTAGAATAATTCAAACTAATCAGTTTGGCTTTCTACCTTTGGCATGAGAATGTGATTGTCTCTTCTTCTGGGCCTTAATCACGATCGTTCTTTTCTATGAATCCAAAAGCCTCTCCCTCGTGCTCACAGCCCTGAATAGGATCTTCATCCACATGCTTCTTGAGGAGGAAAGCTGTGGCTGCACTAAAGAAGCAAGCGATACTCATGGATGTTAGTGGCACCCAGCCTTTAACCTCAGCCATCAAAGGCGCTAACATAGCGAAGAACTTGGCCTTCGCGCATATATAGGAAAACACTGCTGAGGAGTTAAGTACAGGGAAATAGGAAGTTGTTATCAGGTAGCATAAGCTGATTGCGATCGAAATTTAGTTAAAATACTATTTTAAACACCAAGCTTCAGGAAGAGAAGAGTAATTATGATAAGCACTTGCTAGGACTGATGAATAAGGTTCATTAGAATTCCAAATACTCCCGCAATTATGAAGGAAACTGTCAGTGTCTCTGAACTTCCATATCTATTCGCTAAGGGGCCAGAAATCTAGCAAGCAATTATACAAAAGTTTAAGTAAATTATTTATTATAATTGCTTCTGTTACAGATGAGACAATGAAATTGACGTAAATGTCTCTATAATTATATCTTCACTATAATATTCCCACATCTTTGGTTCCTTGAATAGAAGTGTCAACAGCTGTAGATTATTATATCATACTTGAAATAAATGCTAGCTATCACCATAGTCAATGAGTCCATACCAAGAGTTAAAGAACCCATTATCGACCCATGCTTTTCCTTGAAAACCTCCGAGCCATAAATGAAACTCACATTTAATCTTATTGTAGAGAGGAATCCCAAAGCAAACAGGAAGAAATAGGTTAGTTCTATGCTAGTTTATAAAAATACTAGCAGCAAAAAGACTATCAAACTCAGAAATAGCCATTTAAATTTACAGCATTTTATTAAATAGTCCAACTCTAAGTGTCCTAATTCTGCCATATTCATCACCAAATCGAGCCAGGCTAAAGTCCCAAGTCCAAGACCGATGAAAATTACAGAACCAAAGAATCCGATTTGTGTAGGTGATGCGCATCTGAGATCTAAAGTCTAGACCCAATTTGAGAGGCTTGTTGGAGATTGCCAATCTATGTAATATCCGGTTTAATTTTAGTGAACCCACTAGTTATCTAATGATTTTAAATTAAAATATATTGCTGGAGCTGATTATTATATTTGCTCTCACACGTCTTGGCTGCGATACACTAGTGAGAACTATTCTCATCGACGCAGTAGTAATCAGGCATCAAAGTAAGTAGAGTATGAAAATAATCCATACACAGTGTAGCCGTCCATAGAATATGCAAGAACACACATGATTGCAGTCAGCACGTGAAATTATAAAAATAAAAAGATAGATTAGTTATTTAATTTACCTATGTCTAATCAGTTTAAAATATGATTACCTAATGATTTTACTCGGTCCAAAGCCTCCTCAAATCCCATATACCTTGTCTATAAACAAAATATTTAGCATCATTTTTCAGCTTACTCTTCTTCTATATATAAAGGCTCAACAAACTGGTGTTATTTAAGTTCTGGACTGATAGGTTATTTCTGGAGATAAAAGTCTCATCAGCCATACTATTCGTTCCTTATGCTTCTGGTTTAAAGTTTGGAGATGATAATAATTAAAATATTGTGCTCTAATGCTATAAAACATTTGATAAAATAAATTTAAAAGTAAGTAGAGCGAGAACATACACAGAAATGTTTTCCAAATTTATTTTTAATTACTCTTCCATTTGAATATGCTCTTGTCCCTCTATAGCCCACTTAAATTTTATTTTAAAGAGTTTAATTTAAGAGTTTTTTTTTAAAAAAATTAAACTTAAGAAATTATTTGTAAACGGATTCTCTATATTTATTTTCTCCAAAGTAAAATTGAATATTTTAGCCTTCATCAATAAGTTCTGGATTGGGTGGCTGATTCTTGATGAGCCCTTCATTAAGATTATTGCCCTCTAGCTCCATTGATTTAAATGCCCTCGCTGTTTAATTTCACTTCTTTAATATGTATTGAGCAGAAATCTCTTATTCAATTAACACCCTATCTATCTTACTCATTCATTCAAATATATTTCATATAAAATAGCAGAGAATTTATTAAAAATATAATTTATTTGAGGAATCCTATTTAAATCTGGATTGAATAGTCAATTAAGCTAAGAGAGAATCGATATTTTTAATTGCGATCATTTTTATAGTTCCTTGTAAATTATTTTAATCTATAGATAATTTAAGTGATTGTTACCTAATATAATTATATTTTATTGATTTTCAAATTAACACTATAAATGATATTTTTATGTTTAATGATATTAAATTTGAAAAGTAAATGTCTCCTGGAATGTATTTAAGATAGAAACCAATCATGTAGTAGGCGTAAGAGCTAGCAGACCATGCAAGCAGTAGAGTAACATAGTTGATAGTGTACTTTTTCTGTCTGAGTACGCTCAACAAACTACATCCTAATTCTATAATGAATAGTTTGGAGATGCGACCAAGTTAATTTAGTTGACTGATTGATTTTGCTTGCCCACATCTTTACAGTAAATAATTTGTGTGCTGTAGATTCCAGGTTTGATTAGCTAAAGCTGTAACTGTACCTTTCTTGAAGCAGTCTCTCGTTTTCTCTCAATTAATCAATATGTGTATATAATTGAATTGCTCCACTCCATTTATCCTTGCTATCTAGTTGAAGTAAAAATAAATATATGAAGGACTATCTCGCTAAGAGGATCCTTCTTTTTTGGATTAGGAATTTGGGAGACTCGGGCATGAACAAACTTATCACGAAGGGCATAAATGCAATAGTCAGGAAAAAGTAGTACAGATACAGCCACTCCTTTGAAATATACTTGAAATAAAATTAAAATATTTTATAATAAAATTACTATTAACATTAAATTTAAATCTTAAAAGTTAAGAAGAAGAATAGTGAAGTGAATAGATGCAAAATGAAATATAGATTTTAGGCTATAGATTCATCAGTCAAATTCATAGTCGAAGTCTCTTTCCCTCTTATTTGGATAAGAGCTCTTGCTAAGTAAAATATAAAATAAAATAAAATTTAAAAGATGGTATCTGATATATTTATATCGTCAATCTTATTATCTGCATCTTCATGTTTCACTAAGAGTGTGGTTCCAAGCATACTCATGAAGCAAAAGCATGCATATACAATCATTGGAACTGGGGCTGGCACCTCTGCAATCAAAGGAGCAAATATTGACATTATTCGGGCAAACACATTCATAATTAGCTTAATGTCAATTCATATGAGCGGAATCTATATTTATAATTGCATGCTCCGAAAACTGTAGAAGAATAAGCAGTTGGGAAGTATTCTGCAGTAACTAAGAAACATAGATTACATTATTTACATTTTATGATTAGATTGAAGGCACTTGAAACTCCAAACTTAGTGAGCAGAAGGCATAAAGAGATAAGAACCCTCCATTTTGAGGAGAAATAAAGATGATCGATATCCCAAAAAGAGTCCTCCCAATAAGAAAGAGCTGAAGAGGCATTTCTTTGTTCCTAATCTGCTTGAAAGTATGCCACTAATCAGGCACGCAAATAATTCAGCTAGGCATGACACAATAACCATGTTGAAAATATCTCCAGGGATATACTTTATGTAAAAACCCACCATGTAGTAAGTGAAGGTTGAAGAAGCCCAAGTGATGCTCATTAAAACCAAGTTGAGTAAGTACACTCTATTCTGTATCAGATTGTAAGATCGAGTGTTAGCCTGGATATTGAGATTGAAGAGAATCTAGAGTTCTATTTACATGATCAATAGAAAGCTGCTAAGACATCTTCCTTAGGTTTTAAACTTAGATTTATCTGAGTCTTCTCTTCTTATTCATTAGAACTTCGTCTTTTAATAATTCGCATTAGCCATCAAGCATCTTACGCCCGTTAGTAAGTGCTATTTTATTTAACGCTGATCTTGCCTACTTGTATTTCTTGGTTGAGATCAGAAACTTGGGTGATTCAGGGAGAGAGTAACTAATCATAGTTGAAGCAAGGATTAGGAAGAAGAAAAACATGTGGATACCGATGTAATTGTTAGAGATGAATTTGTAGTAAAGAGAGGCTATGATCATTTTATAACTTAATTTTAGTTTAATTACAATAAGTTTAAAATGTATTGATTGAGAGGGAGTCAATAATATTGTAGAGGCTTCCAATTAAGTTCGATTGAGTAGATTTCACAATCTCCTGTCCATACAGATAACTTATGCTAACTCGGAAGCTGGTGAGACTCCCAAACAGCAACATAAGTATGTAGTTCACATAAATGCTAGTGCTTACAAAGAGGAAGAAAGTATAGAGCAGGAGTGAATAGTGTCACTCCGATTCTCATCATTTGAATTCTTCCTATCGTATCTCCTAAACGCGATAAGAACAGATTTCCAAAAACTGCTCCCATAAAATAGCATGATCCTAATTTTGATATAAAAATCAACGAGTATAAAATTATTAGGGATCCCAAGAATCCTATCTCCCAGTTTTCAGCGCATCTAAGATTTAACTCTTCAACTAAGTTGAATAAGCTTGTTTAATTCTGCCAGTTTATTGACCATCCTTATTAACTTTAGATTTCTTGATCTATGAGCATCTCTTGATTTACATAATCACAAGTCTACATCCTGTTGCAATGATAGACTCCTTCACCTTCACCATCATTACACATGTAATCTGGCATCAGAGTTAGGAAAGAGAAAGAGTAGACTAGACAGCCCTCAGTTATAAAAGACACTACAGTCATGAATATTGCTTTGAACTAGAATTTTCCTACAACAACTCATTAAACCTGATACTTAAAACTTATAGCTTACCAAATCCACCAACTCTATCTAGGAGTTGCTCATAATCATAGATCTTGACCTCTTTTCGATTTACCATTTCATCCTCATCTGCAGCAAGAGCATCTCTCTAATTCTAAAATATTTCTTCATTATCAGGGTCTCTTCCTTCAATAAGTTATTGATCTTTTTCCAAAAGATGATCTTTAAGTGACTAAACATCTTGAGACTCGATAAGAGTGAATCTGAAATCTTTGTCAAGCAAGTTGTGAGAAGATTAATTTTTGCGGTTCATATTTTACCGGCTATTTATATAAAGTTGATATTTAATTTAAGAGCTGTTAATTTACGAAATTTAAATCCTTAATATTTCAGATTAATTCACAAAAAAGAAAGCGATTATATCTCTCTCCTCAAATCAGTTTTAGTTGCGATTAGTGGCTGTCTTGTTTAACGGACTAGCTTGTAGTAGGGCCTCATCAATAGCTGCTTGTGCTTTCTTGTCCTTAGCCAGGAAGGTAGTTCCTAGAACACTCATGAAGCAAAACACTCCGTAGATTATCATAGGGAGGGGAGGGTTGATCTCTGCTATCAGAGGAGCAAAGATAGACACCACTCTTGCGAATAAGCTACAGGCTCCGAACACAGAGGCACTGTAGATACAAATTTTAAGCTTATAATTTGAAATGAGATAATAGGGAAATACTCTGAGGTCACGAGGAAGCAAAGACTCAGAGAGCTGGAGACTCCAAACTTTGACAAAAGCAAGCAAAGCAGAATCAAATAATCATACTTGGGATCTATGAAGGCAAGAGCTAAGCCAAACACTCCTCCAATAGTAAAGCACATAATCAGAGTATTCTTAGTGCCGATTACCAGAGCGATGAATCCTGATATCAAGCATCTTAAAATACATTTGGTTATAAATTAGAGCATGCCATTGATTCTGAGATGAAGATATTATGACGTTTTGAAAGACATCACCTGGTATATACTTGATATAAAAGCCTACCATGTAGTAAGTAAAGCACGAGGCACACCAAGCAATATTCATCATGATCAAGTTGATTACATAGAGCTTTATTGTAAAGAGACTCCAAAAGTCAGACTTGGAGGAAATCGTTGTTAGCCCATCATGCTCTTCATTATCGTCATCTTAACCTTTGCGATATTTTTCCTCTGTGTCTAGTTTAACTTCCTCTCTTCCGAAGAATCCTGAATGCTAATTCTTATGGCTTTGGTACTCTAGCTCTTCAACGAATCGTTCTTTTTAAAAGTAGCTAATTATATTCTGTGTTGGGGTCTAGTGGCTTTTTCCCGTTCATTCTAGCTATGAAATTGAAGGACTCTCTTGCTCTCTTGAAATCGCCAATGCTTATTAGATACCTAGGAGACTCAGGCATCACAAAACTTGCAAGGGTGCCGACAATTTAATTTTAACTCTATCTTTCAATTATTGACATTAAATTGGATTTAAATAGAAATCATGAGGAAGTACCAATAGAGCGTGAGCCAGTCTTTTGATATGTATTTGAAGTAAATGGCTGCCTGAATCATTGTCAGACCATCTAATGTATTGTAAAAGCTACAGATTACTGTAGAGTGCGAGGTCTTTATTATCTCAGAGCCATAGATGAAGCTGAAGTTCATTCTTATGCACGAGAGGTAGCCAAGTGCAAATAGTAGAAAGAAAACTACTGGCTTATAATGCACCAAGTACATCATGGTGGCTAGCATCACAACAGAGGCACTTAAATTATAAATACACTCATCGCTAATCTTAACAACTTTATTCTTCCATGGGTGTCACCATACTTTGAGAGGTGACTACTCCCAACCACATTTCCTATAAAATAAATGGCCCCGAGGAAACCAATTTGCCACTCTGGAGAGCACCTTAAGCCAAGAGGCTCAACCCAGTTGTGTATACTTGTCTAGTTTTCCCAATTTATGAAAAAACCGCTTCACCTTAGGAAATCTTCGTTTCCATTTGTGAGCTATTAAACTTCAAAATTGTACTATGGTCTGCAAGTATCTTCATTTGAGCAATGGAAGAAAGAAGGACCTTGAGAGGGGCTGCCTGTCTCTGT
The DNA here is from genome assembly GCA_027382625.1 of Tetmemena sp. SeJ-2015. Taxonomy (NCBI): domain Eukaryota; phylum Ciliophora; class Spirotrichea; order Sporadotrichida; family Oxytrichidae; genus Tetmemena; species Tetmemena sp. SeJ-2015. The sequence goes on along the minus strand of JAJKFJ010022713.1, from coordinate 78,739 downwards.
AGCATCATTATAGTCGAAGCAGACGTAGTCAGGCATCAATGCTAGAAGGCAGAGAGGGTAGAGTATATAACCCTCAAATATGAAAGCTATGAAGGTCACTGGTAAAGCTGCGAATTAAAACAACCCTAAAGAGTTGTTCATAATCTAAGAAAAGCTTACCTAATGCGCCAACTCTATCAAATACATCCTCTTCATTCAAGTATTTCTTCCTCGACTGCTTTTATTGTGCATAGTTCCTATCTTTCTAAAGGAGATTCTTAATTATTTTTATCTTACGTCATCAAGTAGACTTTACTATAGAGCATTCAAGTTGCTTTCAGTAAGAGGGTTTATAACGAGCTAAAATTCTGCCATTTACTTTTAATAAAATCAAAGTGCACTATGACGATGCATTTATTTCTCTATCAGTTAAAATTTGAAATATTTCACAGACAGAAATTATATATTTACAAAGATCTTCGATTATGAAAGTAGAGTATGTTTTTAGATTTTAGAAATTAAAATTGGAGTAAATTTATGAATAAATAAGATTCAGATTATCAACTGCACTACTCATGGGTTGATTGTATTTTAGTTTTCTTGTTCAGTCCTTATTTTAAATGTAGTTTGCATTCTTAGTTTTATTATTTTGATCTGCTATTTATTGTATGTCTATACCCCTGTAAGCCTCTCTCTCCAGCTCAAACTCATCCCTCCTCATCTACTGACTGATTGCCTTACTGCTTACTATCTTAGCAAAGTCTGTTTGAGGGTAGCTAAATCCTCTGTAGTCTGTGGGGCTCACGAGCGACCTCTGATAGTAGTACAGACTCCAGAGCATGCTCAAAGCCATCAAAATTATGCCGATATAGAACATACAGTGACCCATTACGTCAGTCTCAGGCTCAAAACAAAAGCTTCCAACTCTATATCAAGCATTTTAGATAAGACAAAAAGAATAAGCCAATTCCAAATTTGCAAGGCTTACATGAAATAAAAGGCAGGCTTCCCGTATCTCAGCTTAAGAAAAGGCAGGAATTCTACTACGAAATTCTCAAAATAGTACTGATTCACCTCAGTCACCACCATACTGACAGAAAATACTCTAACATACATTCATCATCTTATTTCTAAAATTCTTACATATTATAGACCATCACTAATTCTTATATCGTAAACTTCGTGCCCTCAATTAGTTGAAGTATAGCTGTAAAAATGATAAACATGGGATATATTCTTACAAGCTATAAGTAGCGAAGTGACTGCAAGTAAAGAGAAGAATTTTAAAATTAGAAGTCTCTTTTCTTCAGAGTTCATTTGTTTCATCATCATAGTTTAGATCAAATTGTTTTCACTGATAAATTATTATTTTTAATTTTATGATCAAGATAGATAATAATAGAAAGGATTATAGAAAGGGAGGGTGATAGAGATATCATAAATCATCTTCGTCTATTTCTCAAGGTATTAGGATTTGACTTGAATTAAATTACCCTTTTAAAAATTGCCTATATTTTGAAAAGGCATCGCCATGATCTATTTAAAATAGCTATATTTACATAATGATAATCTATTTGTCCTTTTCTCTAAGATAAATTAAATATATTAAATAGTAAGTGAGTGAGTTTGAGTTCTGGCCACTATCAAAAGCATTAGAAGGAGCGCTTTGATCCTTTGCTAGATTCGTTCGATGAAAAGGTACTAGGACTTGAATGACTCAAATTTGCTATAAGGATAATGATATCCGATTGATCCTCTGTATTCGGCAAGCTAGTTAGATTTACTGAATTACTACTCCATCAAATTATTCTTCTAATATTGATCTGGTTGCAAGTTCTTTATTTAAAAATCATTACAACTTTTTTTAGTACATTTTATTTGTTTTAAATAATGAATAAAATATCTGCATTAAAATGTTATTACTATTAATATGTCATTTCTATTTGTTTAATTCATTGAAGTTCTAGTTTGATTAATTTCCAGCTTTCACGATTCTTCCTGTTGCATTTTCTTTTTGAGTTTCTTTCTTTACTGTTTTTTCTCTAGCATTTCTTTGATTGCTTCTTTCGTGGCTTGCCTCTCAGAAAGAATTTTAGCTCTTAACTTTAAAATATTAATTATAATAGAGTATATTTTTAAACTTCTCTTTAAATTCATACTTATGTGCATCGAACATCAGTTCATCTATTTGAATTCCCTACTTAGTGAGTGCATGTTCAGGCATATGAGGATTCATCAAGTCTATATCGTTGTCTGCTTTATCTTAAATTTCAGCTCTCTTTTTCTTAAAGCTCCCCAATTTCAATGAGGATATAGATAAACTAGTAATAAAAAAAATATAGTTGTGGTTTCTGGGAAGGTCTGCACTCTAACTTCATTTAGATATGCGATGGCTGCTGAATTTATAGCTTCCTCATTAATAAACTAATTAAAATATTTTATCTAATCCTCGCTCATCTATGGTTCATATTTGCTGTCAAACAAAAAATAAAACTTAATATTTTTTAAGAAACACTGCTCTGACTTGCTTCAGTTTTTAAGATGCTTCATAATTCTCAATCATGATTTACTTTCTAGCACATATAGCCACAATTATGAAAACTGCTATGATGAGAGTAGGCAAAACTACAGCTGACATAAATAAACTAAGGGCTGCGTCCTTGTAGCACATTGCATTTATTCCGCATTTATAAATGCTATATTATGTATTTTTCAGTTCCAGGGATAGTTAAGTTTCTATATTTGTACTAAGCTTTGGTTTAGCTTAAGAGAGAACAGAGAAGGAATATTTTGAAGTAGTTTATACTATAGAATCCCATAATCTTCTTCTTCTGTTTGATGCACTTAATTATTCTAGATAATTTATAATTACAATTTAAAATGAACTACCTCACAAAGTTTGCAGCCACTTTAAAATCAACAGTAGATCAAAAAATAAACGAAGTAAAGGAGTTCATCTAAGTTGAAGCTTCTAAACTTCAGAAAGAGCACGAGCAAATTGAAGCTGAAAATTTAATAGGCAAGTCATATAAACACTTTAATGTTTGTAGATGAGTTCTTGGAAAAGATTTAACGAAGTGAGCAAATAAGAGAAGATGTGAATGATTCTGAGCTGATTGAAAATGCTTTTAAGCTTTTAACTGAGCAAGTTCAGGCGAAGGAAGATGCAGCTGAGAATATTTTACAAAAAAGATTGCTAATCTTGCCTTGGTGGGGCTTAGATTTCTAAAACCACCGTATTGGAATTGAGCAAATAGTAAAGGCTGAAATCTTTTAGCTGTCCCTTGATATATAAAATTTTGTGATTAAGAAGAGTATTTTTATGTTGATGTTTCTAGATTGACAGTCTAAAATCTTGAGTTTGAGTATGATTTTGAATACGATAGATACCTGTACGTGGCTTAAATTATGTTAAAGATAGATAAAAGTCTTGCTAAAATGAGGCAGGAAATCGTGCCTGATCTAATTGAGGAAGACGACTTCTGGAGGAACTACTTTAAAATAAGAGTAAATTATTTAAATATACTTCTATCAGATTGAAATCATTAAGGCAGAGCTTAAGTTTTTTAATTAAAAATATGATGTTTAATGTCATATTAAGAGCTAGGATTGGTCAATAAATTAGGATAAGCGCAAATTAAATAGGATACACTTACCCAATAGAAGGAATAAGTATAATAAGAGCCTCCCTAACAAGAATAATAAGCATCAACTGAAAATATCATTCCTTAGGAGGAAAATACCTCTAATATTCAACAAGATACGAACTCTTAATTATCTTTTAGCATAAAATAAACATATTTATATATAGATAATTTTTTATAATCTTTGATATAAAAGTTAAAATCTTGTTATAATTTAACTCATTGCAATAGGATGAAGAAATACCATAACAAGAAAGTAAAAGTAAAAATGACACAACTGCTAATGACCAAAGATCAGAGATAAACTAATAGAATGATATAGATTAACTCGAAAAGGAAATAGATGAAGCTCTTGCCCTGATTGACGATGATGATGAAGATGATGAGTCTAAATTCAATATAGATTTATGAATAAGTACATTCTCTAAATTCCTTGATTCGTTAATTAATTTTCATAAAAGCATTTTCCAGGTTATCATTAGCTTCTTCAGGTTAGTTTGGCTGATCATCGATATCAAAAGCTAACTTTTGGAGAGTCTTTGTTTTAGCAATGAACTCACAAAATTTTTCATGTGCTTTGTCTCTAAAATTGTATCCCTAAAACATATTGTAACATTAATGCTTTAGCTTACTGATACGAGGACTTGTGTGAGCGAGAGGTTTGATCTCAAGCATGCAAAGAGCTTCGCTAAGTTAAGTTGATTGAGAGTATTATAACTGAGTTATAGTGAATTGAGTTAGCAGTTTGGGCTACGAAGAAAGTTCTCCTAGAGAGACAGGGATCTCACAAATCTAGTTGCCAGTTATAATTTAAAAGTTAAACATACCTAACTATAAATAATTTTTCACTATGCAATAAGTCGATAGATTAGATGTTTGAGTTAACTTCCAAGCAGTCTAGAGATTTTCAAGCCCATAGCTTGAAATTTGATTGTGTGGGAGGCAAAGAGACTTGATGGAGCTATTGGACTACAATCCTATCGATAAAGAGAGGACTCCTTCATCATTCAAGCTAACGTCACTTAGAGTTAAGTTTTCAAGAACTTAATTTTTCTATATTAGATTATGGATGCAAATAGAGTAGTTACTTTAAGAGCTACTGAAAGAGTATTTATAGCTTGGTTAGTCAGTCTTATTCCGTGGAGCTCCAAAGATTTTAGAAAATGTAAGTTCTATTGGAGGAGAACTGCGATAAAAATTAAAAAAAAATTAACTTTAAATAAAATGAAGGATACAAATGCTAAAGTCTGCAACCTAAAATGGTTACACTTAAACACTCTTACCATATTTTCTTTGAGCTAAATCATCTAAGAGTGCTTAAAAGAAAGACAGCTCTATTCATTTTTCAAAGCATCTTTCACATCCAAAGGAATTTCAATATGCCTTTGCTCGCATTAATCCTAGAATTATTAAGAGGAAATTATTTTACGAAGAAAGCTGTTATCTTCTCAAGGTTATCTTCCATTATATTCAAGTTTGAATTTATATCGTTAAATTTTGAATTTAAAGAAAATTCTTACAATTTTGTATATCAAGAATATTTACTTTGAATAAAGAATAATAGGTTACTTCATTTATTAAGGATATTCAAAAGCCCTCTCTGCATTAACGATTATCTAAGTTCATCTGACGGCTCTGAGACTCTCTAAGCAGTACTTTATTTGCTGTGAACTTATCTTTCTAGAGAGGACTCGTTCCTATCATATGATTTATGGAATATCTGATCCTATTATCTGCTGTATCTAGATGTCAACTATTCTGCGAAGTTTATTCCATTTATAGAGGGTTATCTATTTTCATTTTGAGTAGCTTAATATTTCTAAGGTGAGAGATTTTGAGACGCTTGGACTGAAGCATGATGGTTTTAAATTCCATTCAACTGTGAAAAGGTAAATGCCCTCTCATAAAGACCAGGCTGCATAGGCCTATCTTAAGTGTTGAAATGGGATTAGTTCTGGTAAGCATTAAAATCAGAAGTTGAAGAGTTGACCTACTACCTAGGATGAGTACTCAGTTAGGCCTAAGGGTTTTAAGGATCATAAGATTGATAGAGTTGATTTCTAATGAAGCTCTTGAAATTTCCCACAGGGCTTATTCCTGATTATACTGGATTGTAGTTTAGCGTAGACTAATCTTAGCTTTGAACATCAATCGAAGGCTTGAGGATTTTTGACATGCGCTATTTAGATTCCTCATCTATCTATGGGCGAGTTGGCTTATGTCTATTTTCAACAGAGGTTGGATTTTAAGGCTTTCTTGCTGGACTTAAAGTAAGATGAGAGATTGGAGATGAAACATCCAAAACATTCACACTCTTGATTGGGCTTTTATATTCAGTCTCAAAGGGATTCAGCTACTTATTATACTAGGCTAGTTCTTCTTCCACTTTTCCTTCAAGAGAAGTGAGCTTGTCCTTTATAGATTTCACTTCATTCTTCAGATTGAGCTGCTGAAGTTTAGATTTGTCAAATATTTTGTAGAGGTCATCTATTTTAGTATAAAGAGCTTTGTTTTCGTTCTTTTGGCCATAAGATGTCTAATTCTCTCTTGAATTACTGCTCTTAAATAAATAAATATATTCTTTCTCATACCAGTGTCAGGAGATTGATCCCTCATTTGATTCTGGATCTAATCTATAACTGATGACTTTAGTTCATTCTCCAATTTCAAGAGTCTCGTATCATAAGCTTGAGCCACTATTTTCTTACATTTCTACTCTATGAGATTGTTAATGTCCAAAATCTTTTGTTGCACCTTCTCCTAAAAGCTGCATTATCTTTTGCAAGAGTTTCAAATTTATCGCTGATCTGTTTCTCAAGGTTTTTATTTCTGTATCTTTGCACAGCCACATGAATCTCTTTTATTATTTTCTCACATTATCCAACTCTTTCATCTTGCTACTGCACTTTGTCTTTCAACATATTTAATTTTAAAATTGAGATATTGATAGCCTCCCTTGTAGGTGATTCTAATGGTGGTCTTTAGAGAAGGTTTAAGAGAAATCCATCAGCTTCTTATTTACATCATCATGCAGGTGGCTGAATTGCTCATTCAAGGAATTTATGGAAGTCATTAGCTGAGACACATCAGTCTGCTATTGCAAGCTTTGAAGTTGATTTCTAGTCTCTTGGATAAGCTGTTCACACTTTAGCTCTTAAATCAGTCTCATCCTTCTTACTTGTATTTCCCTTACTAATTTGAATAGAGAGAAAGATAAAATATTATTTGAACAGCAGATACGGATCTTCTACTATCGATGGATGAAGGTCTAGTTTTGAGTTAGTCAAGCTATCCTTAATAGCCACCCAACTACTTAAACTGCTCTTCTTGCTTGCTTGTTAGATACTGCACATTAAGTTACACTTCTTCAAACTTATCAGCAAGCTCATTTATTCTTTTCTCATGGCGAGTCACCTAATCACAGCTCTTAGAGTGCTCTTTGTAGTAGGCCTGCAGTTTCTCAGTGTTTATAGAAGTTGAGATTATATTCTACTCTCTAGCTCGAGGAGGTTTCTCTCATAAGACTTTTTTTAAAGAAGAGTGGAGATCAGAGTAAAGCTTTTCATATTCCGTAGTTAAGCTCTCCTAAGAAGCTAATATAAACTCTCACTTGTAAAAACTTTATATTTATAAGCTGAATAGTTCATTCTCAGTTAAGTGGTAACAAATTAGCTAACTGAGGGCGGTTGGTCTGTTCTTTCATTTACTTTTTCATTTCGATTCTTCTCCTAATATTCCATAATATTCTTGTTCTAATTCTACTTGTAAGTAAGTTCTGAAGATTTGACTCTCTAGTTAAGTACCTCGAAAAACTCCTGCTAATTTTTGGTATTGTTTGAAACCTCACTAGAGCTTACCATAGACTGTGAAGAGTCAACAATTCGTCTGGCATCTGTCTGCAAACCCTTCTGATGATTGATCAGCAATTTAAGACATTTAAAATTTCATAATTTATCGTAAGGGACTGGAGACTCTTCATCTGAATTGATGTAAGGATTTTCACTTGGAGATTCGGATAAATTCATGCTTGGGTTTTGAGATAAATAAAATCAAGTATAGAGAGCGATGTCTGGGCTGGAAGATGTTGAAATTTTGATTAGCCACTGTATACTCCTCTCCCTTTTGATTAGTCTGAGAAGAAGAAATTTGCTCTGCCTTAACCATTTGAATCTACTAGGCGCGAGGAATATTTTGACTGCTTTCTATTTCTCCCTGACTCATCAAGTCTTTGAGGACTAGTGGTCGCAAATTCTCGTTTGCTGCACTCACAGTCAAGTCACTCATTGATGGATAGTAAACTCAATTTATAAGTTAAACAAATACCTTTTCATTTTGAAAAGTGTACTAAAGTTTGTGGGTGGTTTCATTTTTCTAGAGTGGTGAATCGTAGCTGAGCTTAGAAGCGAGCTGCTTCGATTGAATGAGGAAGTTCTATTAGCTTTGCTGTTTCATATTTGCAGAGCTTGTTTGCAAGTTTCCGAGAGGCTATCTCATTTTTAAGTCACTTGCTGAAGAATTAAAAAGTTTAATTATAAATTAAAAAGACGAGCCTGATAGAACAGGTGGCTTATCCTTACTTCTTAGCTCTAACTTCTGACTAACAATGAGTCTGATTTCTGAGGGTATTTGCTAAAAGACTTATTCATAGCTGTCTTTATTATTCTTAGAGGATTCTAGCAATTCTTTTAATAGGGGTTTATTGATCTACATAAACAGATTCCCCAACACAATCTACTTTAACCTTTCACACAAACTCTTAGACTTTTGAGAGCATTCTTCAATCACTGTGTCAGTTTGGAACTCAACTATTGACTGGTTCTTCATAAAGGGTAAATAATTTTCAGGCTAATTCTATACTGACAATTATAAAGTCAAAATATAAGAGTGCTTATAACTATATTTCTAAAGTTCATTTTTTACAAAGCCAATCTAGAACACTAATGCAAGTATTTTTGATGATTTTAGTATCTACTAAGTTATAGTCCTCTATAATGTTATTATTTCTATAGCCGATTAGAATAGTTTGGTTGATTTGCCCCTCTTTTGAAGACTACTCCTCTTCTTATTCTCTTCTTGTTCTTGAATTACTATGGCTCTTGGCTTTTTCATTAAAGTCTTCTTCATTCTAATTTGAGTTGGCTTGTTGAAAAGAGGAAGTAGAGAGGCCTTTTTAATTTTAACTCTGAATGGATATTTTAGAGGCCAACTATTAATTCTGAGTATGTGGTCGAGATCCAGAGAGCTCAATCTCTCCTTCCATTTAAACAAAGACCTCAGGGTATTGCCTCTCATCCTTTTAGGACAAATCATCATCATCTGAGCAGTTCTTTTTAACCTATTGAGACACTCTTACACTAGACTTTTTACTTTTATGTTAGCTTTGATTAGCATTTTCATCATCACCATCTTCATCCAGGTCTATATTTTTACGAAGTCCTCTTGCACTCAAGTTCAAAAATAAGAAAATTTGAACTCAAATAAAAAAAGTAAATTTGGGGAGAAAACTGCTAGATAAATTTTAAGAATTTTAAATTCTCAACTCATTTAATCTTTTTTTTTAAAGTCTCAAAATTTTTTTATAAAAGCAATTAAGATTCTTTAAATGAATGAGTTTAAGCTGTGGTATTCAGTGGAATTGATGAGAGTGTTGATTGCTTTAGTCTGGACTTGAGAAAACTTGTTAAGCTTTTAATATCCTATAAGGTAGCTGGAGACTTCTCTAGAATTCATCTGAGAAGGTGGCAAGCTCAAACACTTGTAAACTTCCTCTACTGGCCTGTACTTCTACCTATATTGATTAAAGTATTTCCTCATGTCATTTGCATATTTAATAAAATACTTTCAAAAGCAGTAGCGTTATTTTAAGTCTTCAGACTAGCGAGAAGGCCAGCGATCTTAAGATCTGGAGAAGCACTTTCCACTTTGACTTTATTCTGGTATTCCATAACCTCAATGATTTAGTTTTATTGCTTGTAGTAGGCTTTGAGATTGAGAGTGTTCTATCTCAGTGAGAAGTTTTCTTTGAGAAGCTTGATGTTCTTGTAGCTTATTATAGACGACTCTAAAAATTGAAATAGAACTTTTTCTGACTCTTCTTACAAGAGTGTAATCAAAGTTTCCAAATTGTAAGGACTCTAGCCTATGATGATATTTTGAATGTGGACTGAACTGACATATGGTTGATTCTAGGAGAGCCTCATTTACTTGATAAAATGCCTTTGCTCATCTTTGGGGTCCTTATCACTAACTTGATCTTGAGGTTAGTGATCAAATTTGATCCCTTAGACCACACAGATCTTTTCAGCTTCGTATAGATAGTTCAGATTCAGCTGCTAATCTACAACTTGAAAATCCTAAGCTACCTGATTCAAGTCAAAAAATACTAGAATTTCATTATGAAAGTTGACTACGGTGCTTTAGCAGGCTTTGTCAGTATTGAAAGTATAAATGGCATCGAAAGCCAGCTCCTCTTTTACTAGCAAGACATCCTTGATGGCAGTGAATTTGTCTTTTCCATATACGTCCACAAAGAGAGCGACTTGGAAGTTCTCTAAGAGTTGTCTCAACATTTGCACCGTTATTAAAATATAAGTTCCCTTCTTGATAAATATCTTCTGCACTATGCTCTTCCGATCGATTGTCATGGCTCCATTTAGACCTCCTTAGACCGGAACAAGTTCATACTAGCTCTCATATAGGCCCATGAAGTCTTGAAAAATCAATACAATCAAGGGCTTGTTGTCCATATTTTCCCTTCTACAGAAACTGATTCTCATGGTCTAACCAAACTTCTGAGGAGTCGAAGCAGGTAGTTTCTTAGTCTTAGCAAAGAGCTATCTGATTTAATCCTTCCACTCTCTTATCATAGAAATCGAAAAGGCAGAAGGCTTCTTGTTTAGAAGTTGCTGTAGTCTGTGCTTTTTATTGGTCAAGTCCAAGGAGTAAAGCCCAAGAGTGGACCTGATTGATTTTATTTAGCCCATACAAACTTTATTGCTAAATTATATTAAAGTTAGAATTAGAATTAGCATATATTTGAAGGATACAGTGACTCAGCTTTGTCTTGGGATGAGTAGGTTTAGCTTAGAGATTGAGTTGTATATCGTTTGTAGAGCCTGTTGGCAGATCTTCATTCAAAGTTGTGCCATCTTAGTCCTGGATGACAATAAGAGATTCGTTATTTAGATTAGCCTAATTGCAAGAACAAAACTTTTGCACTACTGAGTTCTTATATGCTAGAAGCTAAGACTACTAATTTGTAATAGCTAATGACTGCACCATTATAAAAAATTAAATTTATTATCCATATATGCTAAAAATAATTATGGAGTCGAGTATTGAAATTTAGCCAAGTTGCTTATCATCATATTTTGGAGACTAAAAATTAGTTCTCTTCTTCAAGAATCCAGATATCAAACTGAATAATAAAAATAGACTGGCTTGAGAATTCCTAGTAGGATCTATGCTTTTCATGTTGTTATTGTATCTAATGACATTTTTCTTATCCTCGTTGAGTTGCAAATCCTTCTGCCTCTATTGTGAGAACTAGTTACTTGGATCTATAACTCCTTCATCTATCTGTTTGATGTGCTGCACATGCTTAAATTAGAATTGTAATTAAAGATCTATCCTTTTGGATGTTGGTAATCTTCATTAGATTTTGAATATGTTCTTCTTTAGTCAGCTGATTTGAGTTGTAGTATCTTCTGAGTCATTTGAAATCTGCTCCTGGTTTACTAACTTTAGCATCGGATTAATATGCAATAATAATGTGCATGGATTGAGAAGCTTAGCATCTGCAAATTTCTTTTGCTCTTCATTCATGGCTATTTGCTTTTTGACTTCATCCATTTAAATTTAAAAACAGAGTACACTTACTTATTATTTAAGTGTGGTTGATTTTTACTTTCTTATTTGGGCTGAGACTTTAGAGCTCTTAGTGAGCTTGTATCAAGGGTTTAAGCTGGCTCTATGAAGATCTATTTTGCTCGATATTTCTAACGAGGGATGGATACTGACTGTTTATCTGAATACCTTCTATGAATTTATATCAAACATAAAATTAGAGAAGTAGATCAGCTGCTCGACTGTTTCAGGTTTGTTATTAGAGCCATTCTTTTTGTTTCCTCCCACCTCGGTTATTCGCTTTTCTTGGTTTAGTGATTTTCTTTTCTTCTAGAAATTTGGATTGTCTATAGTTTGCTTGTTGGCCTTGCTCGAAAGTGAAGTCTCTGGGAAAACAAAGAAGGCAGGACCTCCTCCAGCTGCTGTATACGAGACTGAACCCTCATGCAATTAGTCAAGAGTAAGTTTTTGCATTTGATTGAAGGAGAGATGGTTGTAGTTCAACTCTTACAAATTCTGATTCCTCGCTTGTTTGTTTTTGTGAGAACTCTGTTGCTATTGCTATTTAAATGAAGGGTTTTATTAGTCTGAGAATACTGAAATTTTTCTATGAGTGGGCAGTTCAGAATATTACTAAAATGATGACTAGAGAATATATATTTAGCTTGATCATTTTTTAATGAAAGAATAAATATTTCAAAAGTAAATAGTTGAAATTTATTTTATAAAACTCATTCTCACTATATTCGTTGTTATTTATAGATGTCTTGATTATGGAGGGCAAGCTAAATCCGTTCTTATTTGCTTCTTATTAAGAAGGCAGCTAATTATAATCACTGTTGCTAGTGGATTCGTGATTAGGGTATTATTCTTGTTGATACTTTGTGCTAGTCATCATAAGTTGAGGATTCTCCAAGCTTCTGAGTTGTAGAAAATTTGCTCCCTACAACAAATTGGAAGACTCGTTACTGATAAGCGGATGAGGACCAGCTCTACTCTACCTCTTTTTAAGCTTCACCATATACTATTTCACACAAACAAATAACTATACTCATATTATACTCCATCTCTTGGGAGATTTAGTTATCTTAATCGCCTACAAAAGATCTGGCATGCTTAAAGTGATGACTCTCCTAGGCTTTCTAGTGAGGGATTCTTTCAAATATGTTGCTCATCACTCCGTTATTTATCTACTGCAACTACTAGGATATGAGAAATGAGATAGCTATTTATTAAGGAATGCTGTTATGAAAGCTAATGGTGATGTGGGTTACTTGACATGTTCACCATCAGATCTTAAGGCATGACGTTTCTGCTCCTCAATGAAGGTCATTAAATTCCTGTGAGTGTTACGATTGAAATTCTTTATTAGCAGCTCTGTGTCATTTGTTGAGAAAGACTTCTTTTTTTCGTGGGATTTTTAACTTTGCTGAGGTGTTCCTTTGAAACCACCCCCATTGATAAACATAGCAGCTGCAGTATTTGAGTTTGAGTTAGTTGCTGACTAAATCGCTGGCTAAGAAGGTGGCTATGAGCTGACATGCGATTTACTATTCTACAGAGCCTTATGGTTGGAAATGTGCCTATGCTTAATATATATACTTTTAGCTGTATCTCAGGAAAAAACTGTGAATTTGTGTCAAGGGATTCAGATGACATGATTCTCTCAGTTTAGGGGTTAAGAACTTGCTGAATGATGTGCTCCTTAACTCTCTCTATAGTTTTCTTTTTCTTCATGGCCATATCTCTCTTTTGAATCTTCCTCCCTATACTCTAATTCCCTTAGCTGCTTCATTAACCCTTGGCAAATCTCTCATTATTATTTTAGGTTACTCCTAGATTGCTTTAATTCTAGCCTGCTTTCTCAATTGCCTTGTTGAAAACAGTATTTAAATCCAGTCCATAGGCTTCACTTGGCATTTCTTAGTTAATTTGTAGAGAGCTTGAGATTTGATTGTTCGTTGCACTTTCAACCTATGATTGCTTGCTGATGTGATTTCTGCTGCAGTTTCATGTATTGGTTTAGGATTATTTAGGCTCCCAATATAGCAGCATGTAAATTAAAATTTAGCTGCCTCTTGAGCCTGCTTAGAAGACAGATAGAGTTGGTTTTGCGCTTATATATATAAAGATAAATTTAATATTTAATCATTAGCTTGTTTAGAAGTGGGAACTGAGGTACTGAAAGATTAACTGTGAGCCCCTGCTTGAAATTAAGTAGAGCCAAGATGCTGCGATATCACATGATTGAAGTGCTGCTGCACTTGCGCTCTTCCAATCAGCTGCTGCTTTTAACTCTTCTTGGCCTTTTAATCAGCCTGTCTAAAATTTAAATTAATTTAAGATTATGAATGATGATGGTTTCTTCTTAGAGAACCCTGGCGGTTAGGAAACCATGAAATTGTTTTAGGAGGAGAGTAAACTATTTTCATTTGCGTCCATTTCATCTTCTAGACTCTGTCCCATATCTTGCTGCTATGCATAAACAATAATACTTTTTAAAAGACATTATTGTTGAGATTTGAGTAGGGATTCTAGAGTTGGCCACCTCTGTGTGAGTGAGATTTCTGTTACTGGCTGAAGCTGTGAGAGTTCTCTATAACCATGTCTCTGGCGGAACGATTGATGAGCCCATTGAAATTATTTTGAGTAGGATTATAATTTTGCTGTTGTAAGTTGATCTTCTGAAATTGGTAGGATGAAACATCGAGAGTGAGTGGCTGAGGGATGATGTCTAGATCTTAAAAGAATATGAAATCTTTAAGGTGATTGTTGAAACTTATTCTGGAGGTATTTTCTAGCACCTTGGGAAGGTGAGACAATATCCCTCCCCACTTGTTTGTAGGGATTTTAATTTCTTCTGCTAGATTTAAGATCCTGCTAATGCAGAAACTCCTGAACCGTTCACTAAACTTTGGAGGGAGTTATTCATTGTCATTTATATTTTTAAAAAATATATGGTTTAATCATACTTCGCTAATACATGAAAGCGATATATATCTTGCAATTTAAAAATATTATAAATTTTTGCTCCCATATCATTATATCAAAATAGGTAGTTAACCTAATATGGGGTAAGTCTAATAGATTTAAATTGAGAAAATTGTTGATAAACCTTAATATCTTTTATATATGTTCAACAGGAAACATATATTAAATAAAAAAGAGAAAATCAAATTTACAAAACTATTAAAGGGAAAAATATTTGCTTAAAAAAATGACCCTGCTTAAAACTTTTATTCTTTTGACTTACACCTAGTAAGGTATCGCTGCTAACTATATTAGAAACTCCGGCGCCGCCTCTCGCACTCGGCTAGTCAACAATTATTTAGATAGTATGGGCCTACTCCAAAAGATTAAAATAAATTAGTTATAGTTTAAGATGGTTAACATTTTCTGAAGCAAGAGCAGATTCTGAGAAATTTGGATTGACACCATTTGGTACTTGAGAATTTTTGATGGGTTTATAATCCCTACCGTTACTCCTAGGCACTAAACTCTCTTACTGAAGCATCAACTTCGACTCTTACTGATTGGCTTTATTGGCTGCAGAGTTGCTAGGGAATATTGTACTGAGGTCTCTTTTTTTAGGGGATTGACTGGTTACTTGAATTAGAGGGACTTGATTATTATAAGAAGAAGTGTTTATATAGGACTACTAGTTTTGAAGTAATTAAAGAGTCTGCTGCTCTTGGCTTGCCTGTGGGGACTTTTAAACCTTGAAATTAGATCCCTTATCCCCTAGCACTGAGTTATCAAAGAAATTAAATTAGAATGAGAGTATAAGAATTTTTTTTATCTTTATTGTTGATGGGGGAAATGAAAGCTCTTTTAAGAATGGGTTGATTGGCGGATGCGATGATGTGCGGAACATGAGTAGTGGTGGCGCTGTTCTCCTTAAGCATCTTGGTGTTCAAGTTGTGCATAAAATTATCAGTCATGTTCTCAATATGCAAATTTATTTATTCTAAGATTATTATAATCCAATTCAAACTTAGCAACCCAGAATCCTGTAGCTCATAATACATTATTTCATCTAAGATGCGGAATTTTGTTAAAGCTGAGGAATAAAATAAAAATACAAGATGCTTTTCTAATTTGCACTATTTTGATAAGTGGAGTTAAGTTAAGTTTCAAAACTGGATGCTTGTTCATGGCTTGATCTTGAACTCCTTCTTGATTTTATTGATTTGGAAGTCAAACTCATCAGGCTTAGAAAAGGTGCTGTTTGGGACTACTTAGTTTGCAGAGTTTTGATCGTTAAACAAAGTAGTGTAGTCGAAAATCCTTTAGCTAATCTACTTGATAGTCTGCTCTTCAAACCAACTTACGCGCTTTCCGTTTTCCCAAAGCCCATACTTTAGCTTTCCCTTGGCTGGATCTACATAGGTGCCAAGTCCGTGCTGTTTGCCTCTGTACCACCAGCCCTCGTATTTGCGGCCATCTGTCCAGTAGTAAACTCCATAGCCAGTCTTTTTATCGTTCTAGTACTGGCCTTCGAATATACGCCCATCAGCCCAGTAGTAGATTCCGTATCCCTGCATGTCGTTATTGGCCCATTCTCCATAGTACTTCCTTCCATCTTTCCACAAGTAAACTCCTCTACCGTTAATGCGATTATCTTGCCATTCTCCCTCGTAGATTGAACCGTCTGCCCACTGATATTTACCCTGGCCTTGCTTCTTGCCCTAGAAATAGTCGCCCTGGTAAGTTTGAGCCCTCGTTCCATGTCTCTAATCCCTTGCCGTGCTGTTGGTCATCTTTCCAATATCCAACAAATAAAAAATGTTTGCGCTTGAGTATGTATCCTTCATATCTTGCTCCTTTCTGATTAAAAAAGCATAGTATAATTAGTGTAGAAGCCATATCCATTTGCTTTATTGTTCGACCACTGACCTTCGTATTCATCGCCATCAACATGGTGAAACTTCCCATCTCCGAAAGCATGTCCAAAGCTCCAGTTGCCCTCGTAAACTGCACCATCTGGCCACTTCATAACTCCTCTGCCATGTCTGAATCCTCCGAGCCACTCTCCATTATAGACTGCTCCATTCTTGTACTTGTGAGTTTTGGTGCTCAGCTTTTGCTTAGGCTTGAAAATACCAGCCAATGTTTCCCTCGCCTCATCGTCTGTGAAATATTTGCTCACAACCTATAAGTTGATAAATAAATATCAGTTGCAAAATATCAATTTCAAGAAATCTTCTGATTGAGAATGCTAGACTTACCTTTGTTTATAGATTGAGCATCTCGAACATCTTTCTAGCCTTTTATTGCCCTGTAGAGTGCTTGTATTTTGATGATCTTCTTGACGTTCATCTTGTAATGCACATCCCCTTGCTACAAAAACATTATACTCTCTGCCATCAGCATTCTAATTTAGAAGTCTTACGTATTTAGAGTTGGTCTTAGATTGATAAGCTTAATTATAAAAAGACAGTGTTAATAAATAATGGAAGCAGCGTTAGACTTTTGAATGGCGGTAACACTTTGGCGTGGATCGACTGTATTGTCGTTAAATTCGTTCTCTGCGTTGCAAGACTGGCAGGTTGTACAGTTTGCTCCCATTAAATTCTTAAATTCTTTCCAAATCAAATTATTATTTCCATTTGACCAACCTTAAATTCTCCTACACACAATTCTCATTTAAAATTATTAAGATCCAATAAAATTAAAAAATACTATACTCAAATGCGGTGATATTTCAAGCCCTGGATAGAATACTACTTTTTATTATAAAATGTATCATTTAAAAAAGGGTATCTCCAAATTTAATTGTTTATCATAATGAAGATTAATCATATGATTTGAGTAGAACAATAAAAAGCGAATTAAAATGAGTCTGAAATGCAAATACTGATTCAAAATAAGTACTGTGAAATTTAAGTTCCTAAGTAAACAAATATTAAAATTGACTAATGGGAGTCGAAAAAGACCAGCAGCACATGTTTAGTGGCAGCCATCACAATTCAAGTTCTCACTCTTCCAAAAATTCCTCAGCTCTTCACTCTCCCCAGGCTCAGAGTGATTCCTCAAATGAGGAACACAAACACCAACAGCAACAGCATTACCAGTTTGGAATGAATAATTAGAAAGGGAACTCCGGTTTAAGTCATGGGTTCGAAGCTAAGAGTGTTCATTCTCATCATAGTTCCGATGAAGATCCTAACTATATTCATTTATTATGATAAAGTCAGAGTAACTATTAACTTTTAGAGCTAGAACTATCCAAGCCACAATTAGAATTAAGGAATGGATGGGAACGAGGCACTAGTTGAACTAAGAGAGGACGAAGAAGAAGAAGACCAGAGCGAGCCAATGGAGTGCATAGAGTACAGCCAGCACAGTCACTCAGTCCATGAATAAGACGACTGCGAGGGTAGCTCAAACATGAGCGTACTCAGAAATTTAAAGCTTATCGCTTCTCCTTAATCATGTTTTCCTCTATTTTTTAGCTCCTTAAAAGAAGATGAGTTCTCAGAATCAGGACAACAAATTTTAAGAACCCAAAAATCAAGAACCACATTTTCGTATACTCTTCATATCATATATTTCATTTATCGAAGTAGAGCTCTTCTATAAGCTCTACGAAGTCGAACGCTCAGGGCTAAAACGAAGAGAAGAAGCTGAGTAAGAAGTTCAAGGGGCAGATCTCTTCTCATCAGAAATAGGCAGCCTAGATCAGAGATGAAGATCAGTACAACTTTGAAATTGGAGAACACATCGATTGCCTCGACACTACAAATAAGTGGCTTAACGCAGAGATAGTAGGAGTAAGCTTTTCGTTCTTCTTAATCTATGTTTAGAGAAAAGGAGAGTAAGTGAAGATTCACTTCACAGGATGGTCATTCAAATATGATGAGTGGATTGACAGGCAATCCCACAGATTACTGAAACAGTGGTGCAGAGATTCTCAGCAGCCTCCCAGACTTTTCAATAGGCTGGATGTCAGAGACATCAAAGGAAAATTCAAATAGCAGTTATATGCTTGTTAAATGGCTTGAGGCAAATGTAGTTGAAATAGTGGAACCTCGAAAGGAAGGTGAAGTACTGAGGGCTAAAGTTCATTTCAAGGGATGGACGAAGAAATGGGATGAGCTGATTGACATAGATCCCAATAGTTTGCCAGATCAGATAGATATTAAGATTGCTGAGATTGGTAAACTTAAAATAGTTTATCAGAAAGCAATATAAGTTGAATCTAGGTATATGTATTCGAAGGCTTATGGGAGGGCCAAGTTCGATAAAGCCTTCAGACAAAGAATAGAGGCTTGCAGGGAGGGTGCCAATGAAAACTGTGATAGCAGAGAGCCTCAACTGAAAGGTCCTTCTTCTATCCCAAGTGGCGAGAACATTAGTGATGAAGAGCAAGAACGGTTGATAATTTTTGTATTTTAAAATATTTTACAATGATGAGAGAGCTCAAGGAAAAAGAGACCTATGTTAAAATATTTTGAAAGAAAACACTTTCAGAAGATTAATGGCCATGAAGAATATGAAGATAGTAGAGATGGAGGGAGACGGAAATTGTCTCTTCAGAGCCATTTCTGATCAAATCTACAACGGCGACTAATCTTTTCACGATCTCATCAGAAATTATATATCTATTGCCATTTTTAGACTATCAGACAAGCATGCATGGACTACATTTCGCTCGAGAAGGAGTTCTTTAGCTAGTTCATCGTCGGAGGCATCGATAATTTCGATCTTTACGTACATTACAAACGACAAGATGCGATATGGGGAGACGACATCGAGTTGCAAGCGATTTCAGAGATTTACAATAGACCCATTGAGATATACGCTTACAGAGCTGAACCCATGAGGACCTTCCACGAAGATTAAGCAAACTAAAGAGAAGTAGTATATTTTAATCATGCCATAATTATGAAAGAGGAGGAGGTAGAAGCTAGTAAAAGGAATAGCTTAAGCCGATTCGACTAAGCTACCACGGCAACAAGCACTACAACTCAATCAGAGAGATACCCAAGCCAGTGTCTTAATTGAGGGTGAGACAGATGAGGTCAAACCAAAGCATGCAGAAGTGATTTAGAGGAGGAAAAATAGTCCAAGCAACCTACGAGAGGGAATGACTCAGCAAATGGGCATGAGTACCAATACGAACCAGGCTTCCTTGAAAAGAGAGCAATAGAACTCTGTTTGAAGAGGACACAAATGGAGAGAGAGTCTCATTAACTATTAATTTAAACGACATGGCAATCACCATTTAGGAAGTAGCATCCAGATCAACACCTCTTCATCAGCTTAGCAGGATGATCAGTTCTCTACTTTGATCAAGAAGTCTAGAAAGGACTTTGAGCTGCAAGGGAAGAGAGATATGGAGGTTGCACTTGCAGAGTCAATGCAGAACTATGAGAAGGATTTGCAACTTCATGAGGAGTAGATAATCTAATAGACAGAGGAATAGTTTGATGAGGAGCAGCTACTTCAGATCGCAGTGAAGGAGTCAATTTAAAAGCAGGAGGAGTAGGAGCAAGAAGAGATGGAGCGACAAATCTTCCAAGCTAGCCAAGGTGGCCAATTCTAGTAATTGCAGTAGCAGTAGAGATTATAATTATATTAGATTCCATGAGGAAGAGGAAGACGAGGAGGAGATGATGAGAAAGGCTCTTGCTATGAGCACTCAAGAACCTATCAACAACCATATATACAACTAAACTATAATGAACTTTACCAAATGAGCTAGCTGGAGTAGATGAAATATCTTATTTTTAGAACAACGAGTAGTAAAGGTACGAGGAGATTATCAGGGTAGCATTGGAGTATGGATTCAACACTGACTAGGCAGTGGAAGCTATCTCAGTGATGGGAGTTAACAACCCCGACATGGTGATCAACTACCTGCTCTCCACTCAGCAGTTCTTTTGATTACAAATATAAAAGCATATATTTTGATGATTGAGAGTCTAAGATATTCACAAGATCAAGTCAAGAGTTTTATAATCATAAAGTTATTTTTATTATCATCCAAGTTACTTAATCTGAGTAATAGGGAGGAAGAGGAAATAATAACAATTGGTGAACTTATTTTCAAAATATCTGGAGAAATTAGGATATGAGGGAAGGTACCATGCTAGAGAAAAGTAAATTAACTGCCAGAGATAAACCATAAAAGAGAAATTGGTTCTGCAATATCTAGTCAAAAGCTTTTATAAAAATTATACAGCAGAATACAATTTTTTGTTGCTTTGAAATTGATTGAGGAGAGAGTCTCCAGCATCAAATGCTGAAATACATACTGCTGCAAAAGCATCTAGCAAACATAAAGATTAAGTATTAGAAATATATTAAAGCAAACTATTAGAATCCATCTGAGTCTTTATCTGTGGTTTAAGATAGGTAACTTGGCATCTCTGATTAGTTCTTTCCTTGAGTAGGATCCAAGTTTTACTATCAGAATATCCTCAGAGTTATAAAATTAATGCATTAAAGTTCTCAGGGAGTTTTAGTGAAGAACCTTTTTGCTTTCCTATCATGCTCACAGTAAAGTCTTGACTCAAATGGGCTGAATTTTGCCCCTCTTAAGACTTAACTACCTTAAATTGAACTCTCATGTCTCCAATTGTTTCTAATTAAAAAATCAACCGGTATTAAAATATAATGAATCTCTGTTTGGGTGGGCGCGTCTTTCAATGGCGTTGGTGACTCTATTTAAAGTCCAAGACCCTTGTAATCAATTGGAGGTTTAAAACCTGTAGAGAAATAGTTGTGAATGTTTACTAATTGCATCAGCTATCCTTCATCTAAATCCTCATAAACATACTTCTTAAATAATGATGATCAATCATTTAACTTTTAAGCATTTATTGTCTA
This sequence comes from Tetmemena sp. SeJ-2015, assembly GCA_027382625.1. Lineage (NCBI taxonomy): Eukaryota > Ciliophora > Spirotrichea > Sporadotrichida > Oxytrichidae > Tetmemena > Tetmemena sp. SeJ-2015. The sequence continues at coordinate 57,437 of JAJKFJ010022713.1, read as the reverse complement.
ACTCAACCTCCCCCTTCTTCCAAGAATCTTCTTGACTCTATGTATTGAGTAAATATCCTAGAATGAATTTCTAGTCAAAGTGGAAAGCCCCGATGTAGATTCCTAACTTGGGTGTGAAAATTTCGCTCCTCACGAATCCAAACGATTAAGGATTCTGATAGTATAATTGGTTACTAAGTTTGAAGTGATTTGAATCGATATGCTCACTCGACCACACTGCTATATAACTTTACTTCAATTTCTCCTGATTATTATAATATAAATACTTATCTAGAATAGAATAATTCATATCGTTGTTTGAGGAGGAGCTAATAATCCTACTAAAGGCGCTCTCTTCAACTACTTCGTTCCATTACAGCATCTCCACTTCTCTTTTAATTAAATGGACAAAGAATAAGTGTGATATGTTTTGAGAAAGGGAGCATTGATTTCAAGTCCGAAGAAGTCATCCTTAATTGCAGGCAGCGCAAAATCTTTTTCTAGACTAGAAGCTGAAACTTGAGCAAGCGGGGAGTACCTGATCTTAGCTTGGACATAGACATACTTCCCTTCGAGCTCTTGCCATACAGTGCTCGTGTCTGTAAGTTTTGACGCAGCTCCTAGTTAGCTTCATGTAAGGCTTGAGCTTTCTCAGGAAGTGAATTTCATTCCAAATCACTGCAACAACAAAAAATTAGTCTTAAAGATAAATGCAATATAGGTGAGTGCGACTAGTAAGAAATTTAGGAAGTACCTAATCATCTCAGAACCCAAGTCTTCATGATGCTTCTTTGTATGAGGTAAGTATCTTTGCTTCATGAGTTCCGAGTAGCTTCTATTCCTCCAGAAACTATTGCTCCTACTTTCTAAGGGACTGAAACTATTCCTTATCTTCTCAATTACTTCTTCAGTCTAATTAAACTTGCCCCTCAAGTTAGACAGATAATTTAACGCTAAAAGCATAGTATAATGTAATGTACAAGCATAATTCTCAAGCAGTTCTTTGTCGTTCTACAATTTTTGAAAGAAACTTTGCGCTTCTTAATGAAAAGGGTGTGCATCATGGCGATGTTAGCTTAATTAATTCTGGCCACCTGAATTATTGTGGTTATAATAAGGATTCTGCTACTGCTGCTACTAGTAGGACAGCCTCTAATTGGTTAGCTCTGTAGTATGAAGTTCATCTTGAAAGTTTTTAATATAAGCGTATTCCTCAGGAGTGAAGCCATTCATCTCTGGATCACCTCCAAATTAATTCCATATGATAAAGTAAGAATTTCTATTTTAAGTAATTAGGACAGAGAGAAGCTGAAACAGAGAATAAATACGGATAAGATAGTAGTAGATATTTAGCCATCAATAATAATCCAAAGTTTAAAATTTATATGTTTGATAAGTATCTAAGTAGGTTAATGTATTTCAATCTTCATTCTATAAATATGATAGAACTATTCTTGTTAACATAATTTTCTCTTTATAAAGAAGGAATTAATTTTAAAAGACACTTTGCCATATGGTAAGGAAGTAGATATTTGGGCAGTAGGTTGCATCATGGGTGAAATAACCGACGGCTAACCACTCTTTCCTGGAGAATCTGAGGTAGATCAACTATTCGTTATCCAAAAATCCATTATTCCTAAAAAAAAGCATATACTTAAATCCAAAAAGTGTTGGGACCCTTGCCCGAATATCTATAGGAAGAGTTTGAAATTAATCCTCGTTTCGTGGGCTTGAAGTTTCCAGACGTTACCAAACCTGAAACTCTAGAACGGAGGTATGCAGGAAAGATGGGAGAGATAGAACTTAGTCTCCTGAGAGGGCTGCTTGAAATGGACCACAGAAAGAGACTGACAGCCAAGCAAGCACTGCAGCACTCCTACTTTATAATTAGCTTACTTTGATGAGCTCAGGAGCTTAGATGAATATGCTGAGGATGATAACTAGGAGGAAGAAGATGAAGATTTGCTTGAAAAGCCACTAATCTTAAATAATAGAGCACTCTCGCCTGATGCAGTCATTTACGGAAAGAATAACCACCAACTCAAGCAAGTTATTTCTTGTTCGAATTTATTATAACAAGTATATAATCCTAATCAGTAGTCAACAACTGTTGCAAATAGTGGAATGCTTCAGTCTACAGGCAAAGTCATATTGAGTTTAAGTATATTTTTAAGTCAAAACAAATTACTTGAACACAAACTAGTAAAGCTAAAATGCTAATCACTCCAGGTGATCTCAAACTAATGACGTCAAAATGAATATCACAAAGCAGATATTTATCAACTTAATCTATGTCTATTGCTTTTCACTTTGCTTTTTATATACGGGGGTGGATTCCAAAAACCAATCAACATTACAAACAAGAAAGCTCAATACCTAAATTAATTAAATCAACAAGCAATAGGCAGCATCCAAGGTACTTCAGGCAATAACAATTCAAACGCAAATTACTCGTAACAAAAATAGGACCATCTTTAGCCACCAAATCTTCGGAATAATTTAGCTGGTTTGGACACCTCCATGACTGAGACTCAGTACACTAACAACACTCTTAACAATAACACTGGAGTAAATTTGACTGCTACAAATGGAGCTCAGAATTTAATGCCCTCTTCTACTTTCAGCAACTACCAAGTTAACAGCAATCCTCAGAGTCTATATAACACAGCTTAGGGCTAGTTCTTAAATGACTACTCTTATAATATAAACATCGATAATACTTCACTTGGAAAGGCATCTGTGCTATCAAACGTAAATAGCAACCAAGGAAGCTCAAATACCAATCAGCACTCTTAGCAGTAGACATTCTTCACTTCAAACTTTCTTCCTAATTCAACACTCATTACTCATCAGTTCAATCAGGCGTAGGCCAATCACTCTTAAAATTAGACCCTCTACTAGCAAAATAATCAGACTTCACGGTTTGGAAATGGCTAATAGACTCAATAACAGTAATAGATGCTTTCCTCTGTAAATAGCAGAGTTTCCTTGAACAGAGACGATTTTTATTTAGTGATGTGATCTTACTATTTTGATTTCATCTTTGAGAATCTTGGCTCACCTGAATAGATGCTAGCAATGCATTAGAATTCAAATATGGGGGTGGAGGCTTTTTGAGGAGCAGTTCCATAGTTTCTAACTCAGGAGCTCAACAGCAAAATGCCAGAGAGTATGACTTAGGGAGGCATCTTCAAATAAACCCAAAACTTGATTTCATTTTTGAAAGTCATTCTCACTCTTAATTTATCAATCAACGTCTTAGTCACCCATAGGTGCGATAAAAGTTCTAGCAAAACTAGCCCCAATATAATAACAGTAACTATCATATCCCCAACTCAACTTACAAAGCTACTAAGATTTACTAACCAGTCTAATAGAACCGCAAGAAACCAACTAATCAATATACTATGTATTAGTCCAATCATCTCCCTTAGACGTAGCAAAGGCAGAGGGGTTACAACTAGAATTACTATTATTAGTAATAATCCTCAGGTAGTAATGCGAATTAGGTATTCTCTGCAGATACTGGCGCAGTGACAACATTTTTGGCTTCTCAATTCATAATTAACACTTCAGGAAATAGCTAGCTCAGTGGCTACCCACCTTAGTACAACTATAATAATTTCAATTAAGGCAGCCCGGAAAGCCTTCATGGCAATCTTTCGAATGGTCATTTGATTATTTATTTCTTTGTCACGTAATTTACAGCTCGTAAGAGCGCAAGAGATCAAATATAAAGAACCTAGCACCATTATAAAATTAAAACAAGAACGCCATTACTAATCATCTTGGAGTAAATGGCAGTGGTGGTTTCAATAATGGAACAGGCCCAAAACACTAGAGTAGTATGAATACTTAATCGCAGATTAATTACTTCTCTCCAAGCGATAGAGATAGAGGAAATTATGATCCCTAGGGTCGAGCTAGTCAGAGCAAAAAGCACTTTAAAATGGGGAATTAGCAAAATTCCCATCAAAAGAACATGATAGCTACTGACTAAATTCATTTATGCTTTAAAAGCTACTTAGGGAAATTACAATGTGGGTGGAGGAAGAGGAGAGCAGAATTAGTTTTACCAAAGTAGCATGACAACATCCACAGCAAATGTCAATCATATGGGACATTATATAGCAAAGTAAAATTCAAGCCACTACTCTTAATGAATTTCTCGCAGCAGATAATTCTTACAATATCCCTTCTGTGCCATCTTAGTCTACTATATTTAAAGATTTTAAGTAGTCAAAGATAGGTAATGGAACGAACACTAGCCACATTCTATCGATTGAAAGCGTTACTAGGCAAGCTAGTGATAACTTAAGTCAAATACTTCATTCTCAGATTCAAACTTAGTCTCCTAGCAACTAGGATAAGTTGGAATAATCTGATGCGTTTTTTTTTTAATAAGAAACGATTAACTGAAAATCAAGTGCTTAGTGGCAGTTCAACTACAAATAATCAGAGCAGCTAGCTTACTCAAAACATTATTCTTTTGTCAATATTTACTCAACAGCAGTTAACTTTTAACCAAGCTCAGATTCAATACTCAAAGAAGCATGGGAGTAATAAGAAGTTGAGTTAGAATAATTTACCAAATGCCGCTGGAAGCAATTACCTATACGCAAGTAGCAGTCCAAAGAGAAATGCACAGTAACAGCACCAATCAGAGAGCAACAGCCCTCTACCAACTTCCTATCAAACAGCCAGCAAGAATACTTTCAGCACTCATAATTTGAATCCCTAGATCACAGTTCATGATCAACAAGAAAATATTTTTTTGAAATTTAGTTAAAGAAAGTGGAAATATTTAGAGTAGTAAAGATTTTCAACCCTCTTAAATGATAAATATTGCAAGATATACTTAGAGCATGCGTTGAATACTATAAAGAATCCCTATTATCAAATTTTAATAACTTATAAAGTATTTAAATTTAGAGAAAGTAGAGAAATATATTTCTAATCATCTTCACTTTTAATAGAAACTATATTCGGTGCTTAAAACTGATATAAAATTATTATTTGCAAAGTGTCAGACATCAGAAGCAGCTCTGGAGATCATAAAAAATTTATAATTGAATAAATAATTGCAATCGATACCATCGAGTGGCTACATAATCAGTTAGCTGACTGGGTCCTTAGTCTTTCAGTTTTCCAGTCACTGATCCAACTAAAATAAAAACTAATTTAGTAAATACTGCGCTTTAATTCCCTGGGTTATTGCAAAACCTTGCGAAGCCGAAGTCACAAACTTTAAGATCTTATGTCTCTTAAGATATCAGCAAATTTTCAGGTTTGATATCCCTATGCATGATGTTTTAAGAGTGACAGTAGTTTATGGCTTTCAGCATTTGGTATATGTACTGCCTCACTTATTCTGGCTAAAGGAATTCATAAATAAATCATAGATAGAATCAGTAATAGAATTTAAAGTTTTTCTTCTTACAGGCAGTCCCGAATCTCCGTTCTCTTGTAGAACTTCCAGAAGATTTTTATCCATATATTCAAATACCAAGTATAGTCTGTCCTTTCTATTTAAAAAAGTTAAACATTAGTTCAAACACTTAGATTTAGTGATTTATGATTGCTTACTTTTTAAATGCCTCGATGAGTTTAACTACTGACTTATCCTTCAGCAGCCTGAGCATTTTAACTTCCCGCAAAGTAGTCTTCTTCACTATCTGATCTTCGTCAGAGGACTCTTTGAATTTCTTTATCGCCACTAAATAAAATTCAGTTATCAGCAATGTCCAAACCTCATAAGAGGAAATTCATTCAAAAACAAGGGATTGAAGGCTTTAAACTCAACAGGACTTACCTAATTCATCGGTTTCCTTGTTCCTTGCTTTGTAGACCACTCCATAAGCGCCTTCTCCCACTATGCCTAAAATGTCATACTTATTCATTTTATTTATAATATTTTGTCGCTGCTCACAACTTTCAAAGCGCTTCAAATTATAATATCTCTCAAAAATTATTTTAAAGCAAAATAAATTCCTGCATTAGCAAAATTTTAAGTAGAGTTGTGATTGGAAATTAATTAAGCAGTTTTGATGTATCATTGTTTCTTGGTTTTTCATTTCTACTTGCTTGGGGTTTGAGAGAGTTCTCTTAAGTGAGATAGGCAGCGGATGTCCTCACTTTTACAGGGGTAGGGTGATTCACAGAAGAAGGGATGGATTAGTGCCTCACTCAACTATATAATCAATTAGATATCAACTACCTGTCTTACAGTAAGCCTCTGAGCAGGGTCCCACTCCAGAAGACCTTCCAATAAATCTAGGCAGTTGTCACTCATGTTCTTAAACTTAGAAGAAAGCATATTATGATCACAGTCTTCAACCAAAGTTAGCAGATGCTTGCTATTTTATAAGAGATGCTTGTATATAAGATAATTAATTTTCTACGTTTTGGAAATCAGGCCAGGACCTTTTATTTGGCTTGCCAATCATCTCACAGATCTTCTTGAATTAGTCCATCTCGTTATTTCCCTAAAAAGTTTAGCTATGATTACACTTACAGTTATAAGAGGCTGACCATAGTTGAGGAATTCAGCCATGATACACCCCACAGCCCATGCATCAATTGGCTTTGAGTAATACTTTTGCTTCAAGAGTATCTCTGGTGCTCTGTACCATAGAGTCACAACCTTGCCAGTGTATTACTGTAAAGGGTATCCTATCTTTCTCGCCAATCCAAAATCAGCTAGCTTCAATTAGCCTCTGCTGTTTATTAAGAGGTTTGAGAATTTAAGATCCCTGTGAATTATGTCCAAGTCGTGTAGATACAGCACTGCTTAAATAAGTTGAAGCATCAGGCATTTTATTTCTGCCAAGTTTAGATAAAGTTTCTTTCTCAAGATATGGTCTACTAAATTTGCAATATCGGCTTCACAGTATTCAAAAGCCAAGAATATAGAATCTTTCTTATAGCCAACTACTACTTCTTTCAAGTTGACTATATTAGGATGCTGAAGTCCTGTTAGCAAGTTGATTTCTCTCAGAGAAGTTATTGGGAACCATCGTTCTCATTATGCATTCTCACTTTCTTTAAGAGCTAAATCTCTCCCGTGTCTTTATCTCTGGCTTTGAATACCGTGCCATAGGTACCCTCACCAATCTCTTGAATCTTTTCAAAGTCTGAGACACATCTTGAATTCCCCAAAAGCTTCTTCCTTCGCAACTCCTTGTCTGCTCTCTCTTCGCTGGAGTGATTCTCTGACTGTCCCTGCCCTAAACTTGAAATTTATCGGAGTAACTTTTGAATAGAAAGATATCATTACATCTCAGCGCTATTGTGAGTTTATCTTTATTCCATTACTTTATTAATAACTATATAAATATTCTTATTCTAACTTCTCTCTTTTTTAGAAGGTACTTGAAATTTATTGAGATTTATAAAGTGTCTAGTTAATAAATATAAAAAGATATAAAACACTTGCTTAATAAATTATTTGAATATGATTACAATGCACATATGCATTTTAATTGATGCTTTTTTAAATGACAGATCCCCGATAGAAATCAAAAGATTTAAGGTTTTCTTCTGTGAGGGTTTGCTTTGTCCACAAGCTTGCGGATTAATAGGCTTCAAGTTTATAATGAGGTTATTTATTGCTGATATTTAAATGATGTCTTTTAACAAAATGTCGTCGGTCCCATAAATGCCCCCTCACTTGGTTTATAACAGTTAGCTTCATTGGCAAATAAAAAGTAAGTAAAAATTAATTCTCTCATCAAATCAGAGTCGCTATAGATAGTTCCATCTTAATGACTTGCTGTTAAATTTAATATCTTATTTTTAGAGTTTTTTATTTGAGTATTCAAGCCTTTTAGTTTGAGTTTCATTTCATGAGGCTTTTTCCGAAAGTGAGTCCAAATATTTGGTGCATGTCGCCACTTCCGCTGTCTGCAATATTTTTATCTAGTGCCTCCTCAAATACCATCTGCTCCTCTTAGTTTATAAATAAAGAAGAAGATTAATTATAATGAATAAAGATGATGATGGATAGTTTTCAAGCTGAAACTCCACTGCCTCTGGAATAATTGAGTCATGGATTTGCTTCAAGCTTGGTCAAATAAGATTAAAAATGTGAGAACTGTAGGTCTAGCGGAGGCCTAGATACTACTAAGATTGCTGTGAAAATTTACAACTCTCTGTGCGAACTCAGTGCTGTTAGTAACCCCCATATGATCCACTCCCTAGGAGAGGCAGAGATGGTCGCTCATGCTCTTTGGAGTGAGGGTGATGTTGGTGGGGGAGGAGTGGTACTGCTTCAGCTCTAAGCCAGAAGCAGTAGTTGAACTTAGATTCTGCCCACCGGCTGTAGATGATCCAGTCAGTTGCTTTTAAAGCAGTTGTTGTGAGTTTGTAGAGCAGTTGTTCACTAATATAAATATAGAATGCAATGCTAATTTAAACTTAGCCGCTGAAAATCTCTGGTTGAGGGTTTCAATGGGGGTCTGAGCGATGAGGCTGCTTGAAGTGGTGAGTTTTTTCTGGATGTTAGTCATTAGGAGGATCTTTCTCTTAGTCTTTCTGCCTGAGGGGATGACTGGCTGATCCTTCTTCTCTAAGCTGTTTGTGTACTGTTGCTTGTCAGAGGCTAACTCAACGAATTAAAAATGTGTACTGTAATATTCTTCTCAAAGGGATTTTTATCACTGGTGGATTGAGGACTCTAAGACTGACTCCTAGGCTTCGTTAAGTGCATCTTAATAAAAAATAGCCAATATTTGAAGAGTATCTAGTTGCTTTTTGAAAGTCTGAGACTGCTGGGTGTTCTCAAACTTCTTTAAAAACGAAAGGCGAGAGTTTGTCACAGAAGGGCCAAGAGTTTGGTGACTATTTTAAGTGTTTTAGAATAAAAATAAGAAAATAATCCAAAATTAATTTATTTTTAGCTATAATTTTATGAATAAACAAAACTAAAGGATTCTGTAAATGGCAAATTTTAATTAAAGACGACTTTATCGACGATTTCATATTAAAAAATTCTTTGAAGAATTATTTAGAGTGTTTTAGTTTTGATTGGTGATTAATTGATCTGATGAGTTGATGGGGAGTCCCTTGGATTGGACCTTTTAATTGAATAGATTGGACTTAGGATTTCTGCTAAAAACGTATAAAGCATTAATATTTTATGAATACTCTTGGTTTCTTAAAGTCTGGAGCTTAGGGTTTTTTACTGTCCTTGTGTGATGCTCTTTAGCTAGTCATTCAAGCTCATTTGTTTAAATTAGTGAAACAAATTAATGAAAATGACAAAATGGGATTAAAGAAGGAATTAATTCTAAATACCTTATGATCATGTTGTTCAAACAAAGTTTTTTATAAATATTTTTGTAACTAAATATATCTTGTTTATTTTGTTTAGTGAGATCATCTGATTGCTTGTTTATCGCATCAGAGGGCATCACTTAGTTTAAGGCTCTGAAAGAGAGAGCACTTCCTGCTGAATCCTTAGCCACGCTCAATTTAGAATCTCTCCTTAGCTTTAACTTCAGATTTTGAGAATTACACTCTAATTAATCCATCATCTCAATCAAGTAAATTGAATAAAGAATTGAAGGAAGACTGGAGAGAGGACTAAGAGGATTGCACTGGTAGTTGTAGTTATTCTCGAGGAATGATAATGGGCTAATCAATCATCTCCTCATTTAATATTTACTTAGTAAGATTAAAATTTTAATTACATTTTGAGACTCGAACATAGCAAATTCCAGCTTTGCGTGGTCTTTGTTAGTTCTATAGTTGTCCACCATAATATGCTGTTCTTAAAGCATCAGTTCTTCGTGTTTCTAATTAACGAAAGGCGTGCTGATCTGTGCGTGTCTACGGTGCTGATTTTTATTGTTAGCAAAAGGAGATTCCTCGAATACATCCATATCTTATCGAGAAAAATAAACAACAAAAAATTAACATTACTCACTCAGTATACAATAGCATTTAAAATTTAAAATCGCAGAACATCTGAATGAGGAGTCTTAGAGGATCTTTTGTGTTTTATAATGATCTATTTATTAGCTGATTCACATATCTTTTCCTTTATAATTAAAAATAAAGTATCTCCTTTGCCTAGCTAGCCTAATCTTGAGAGAGAATACTTTCTCTATTGATGGGTTATAGAACAGGCATGCAGAGTTTGGGTTTTTTATGGATCTTCTATAGAATCTTGCTGAAGTCGAGGTCTTGATCAAATTTAAATTTAGCTACATTTAAATAAATATCAACTTCTAGGGCTGGTGAGAGCTTGTAATTGGATCTAACTTAGTCCTATTAGGATCTGTTTCTCTGCTGCCTCTGCAACTCGTATTAATTAAGCAGAGCCCCTCTCGTCCTCTTCTGCACTACTTCCTCTATCTTTTTCTCAAAGGGCTTGCTTAATATTAAATTTACAAGTAGCTCTCTGAGTAGACCCTCTGCTCGGATCTTACATCAGCTTGGGATATGAAAGACTGGAAGTAGTCCTGAGCACGATCAAAAGTTCCCATGTTATTTTGCTATTGCTAAGTAGTGAGTTTAGTTTTAACTCCCTGAGAGGCATATCTTTGCTCTGGGCTCTGCTGCAGTTATTTAATACCCGAGTTTAATTTGCCACACTTGAAGTCTTCCATTTATGGGCAAGTTGTTATAGTCTGGAAGCTCTTGCTTCGACGCACTCCACAGCCACTTCCACTTTTCTTTCCCTTCTAAGAGTAATAAATAAGGGTGATCAATATTTTGTTAGAGTTTTAGGAGGTGATATCTTTATTCGATGCTTTGAGTGATAGATTTACTTCTTGTTGGAGGTTGGATTCTTATTCCAAAACAGAACCCATTCTTCTTTTAAAGAAAGAATAAATTGAATTTAGTAAATCAAAGAAAGGTTGGTTGTGAGGTATCACAAATTAATTTTGGAGTAAGAGACTGTTTTTACCAAAGCTAGATGTGTACTGCTGCTGTTGAGGATCTGCATGCTGAACTATCACGCTCTCTTTACATAAGATTAAAGTTTCTTTGTGAGGAGAAGATTCAGTTTTGAATTTTGCGAGCATGAGTTCTCCCATCATATCATGCGAGTTGAATTTTCCGCTTTGATTAGGTGAATTTTAAACAGTGTTCTTTCTACTCTTTAGTAATAAAAAGAGCGTGGGCTATATTTGTTTAGTGTTGATGTGGGATAGTTAGGAAGGTCACTATCGAAAACACTCTATATGTTGCCTCTGCTCCTTGCGTGAGATCCGCTTTTCACCATTTGCTCCAGCTTAACAGCAGGAGCTTTGAAAGAGTTTCTCTCTGCCAATATCACGCTCGATTGGGAGGGCAGTGGGTGAAGTTTGAGCTCCCGCGCTCCTGCAAGTTCCTGATCAGTAGTTTCTTTGGAGTGAGTGCTTCCATTTAAAGTTACACCATTTATGTTAATTGGGTTTGATAGAATTTTATAATCATTTTTGCAAAGTGTATTACAAAATAAAAGAGTATTATACTGGCCTTGATGTTGCAATGATTAATATTAGTTTGAGCTCTCATCATTTTAGGAAGAGGATGTATTACCAAAAGTTATCTAAAAATTGATAGCAACAAAATAGAAAGTCGCTTTTTATAAGTTAAGTTTTATGTTTCCCCCTTAATATTTTAAGATAAGGATTTTATTTAATATAAACATTATAAGTTATTTTCATGTTTAGAGCATTAAATCATCTAAAATTACTTAAAATGACAAATTGCTTGCTATATTGATGTTTCCTTAAGTAAAGAGAAGTTTGTCGAGACTGCTCTCAAGTGGAAATTCATCTTAAGCATAAAAAGTATAAAGTATCTAGGGATGCTTGATGATTAGAGGAGACTAGTTGTTCCACTCGAATTTGAGTTTCTCTTTACTGATTTGCAAAATTGCGTAAGATTGATCCTTCAGAGCGCACTTAGTCATAAAGAATTTGCAATAAAAATGTGCACTCTTTTGAGGGCTTCACCATTATTTTAAATTTATTGGTTTCCCTTTAATTAGGACATCAAAACAATACGACCACTACTATATAAAATTTATAGGAAATGACTGCTCCAGCTGGAGGAAAAATAGATGCAATTTCCTATTAGTTCTAAATTTAGTGTTTCTATAACACTCTCGACTTAGTTGAGCTGGAGTCTTTTTTGCTCCCGAAAAAATCCTCCGGGAAATTAAAAATAAGATTGCAAAATTTTTCAATAGTTTGGTGTTCTTGATTTGAATTGGCTTTAGACTTAAGCCATCGAGTTAACTGGGCTCTCCTCTTGCACCATTTTGGCTCTCTAAAATAATATTTTATCTTTTGTGACAGTGCTTTATAATTCCTTATTTTCAATTGCATCGATTGCGATATCAGCTTAAGAAATTATAGCTACAATTATACTTAATTTTTTTGTGTATAAATGTTAGGCCTCAACCTGTTATCTGTGGAGAAGTCCCCATCTTCAAAGTTAGGCATGTGTTGCGCCTTTGGAGTCTAAGATATGCCCCGTGCGTTTTCGCTTCTTTTGTTTTAGATTTGGTTATTGGAGGAAGCTTTGGTGGATGACTACTATTGATCGTAGTTAGTTGTGATTTAGGGAAGTTAAGCCTGCGAGCGCGGATTTTGTTGAGATCTCTTAAGGGTAATTTTTTGTATCGCTCGTTAGGCCTTCTGCTCTCTTCCCGCCAAAGCCTCGCCCTCCTCATTTTATTCAATCATTGAGTCTTTACAGCAAATTTTAAAGATATGTGGCTCGAGATTCTGCGAAATTTATTATCCCTCAAATCATCTTGATTGAAATTAGGTGATATTTGTAAATGCATATTGCATTTGAGAATATTACGAGGCGAAGGCTAATTCCTTTTTTAAAGTATGTGAGAAGGTGATCTGCTTCATAGATAATTAATTTCAATAATTTATAATTACTCTGCTGTTGCCCTCCCAACAATCAACTTTTATCTTTCCAATTCTTTCTACTTTTCGAAGTTTGCTGCTATTTTAATATAAAAATGCCAACTTAAAGAGGTTTTAAAATGTGAAGTAATAAAGACAAATAAATCCAAATGAGTTGTTGATCAAAATATCTTAAGCTTCTTCTTGCATATATCCCTGAACAAATCGCATTCCTCTTTGCCAAGCTAGACTGAGGCGAAAACCTCCAGCTTCTCTTTAAGAGGAATCGAAGCAAAGTCAGGATTCTCGAAATAATTAATGTAAAGGATTTACTTCTCGTCTCTGATTAGATCCCGTCGAGCCTACTTGAAAGCATCATAGTCAGCTAGTTATTCAGGGAGTCTACTTGTCTCCTCTCCTCTATCTGCTAATAAATACTGACATGCATAATAAGTGCTTCAACTTTGACTCCTTGGTTGCTTGTAGCATTCCAAGAGAGCCTGTAATTATTGATCTGATTGAGGATGTACTAGTTTTGCATAAAGAGCTTGCTGTAAGTGGCAAGGTCTTGATTGTAGTTTCCGATTATTGATTAAGGAAAAACTGTCTAATTTAAAGAAACACCCTTAGTTGATTAATCCAAATTTTAAACTAGCACATTGTCACTATTGGAGGAAGGACTGACTGATCGATTTCTTTCAGTTTTAGCCTCTCTTTCTAGACTTTCTCTTTGATCAATTTCCTTCACAGTATCTGCTTAATTTAATTTTTTAGAGCTAAAAATGTTTTTTTTACTAAGCTTACTACTGTAATTAAAATAACTTTTTTCATTACTTTATGAATTGAGGGTTATCATTAATGACTTTTGGAACTACTATTTGCATCTGGCTTTGAGGTCTGGGCAAGCTTTCTTATCTCTTGATTCTCATAGCCTTCAAATCTGCAGTCTCCTTCAGATATGATATCTGCTTTTCAGCAGTCAGAGTTGGAGAGTGACTTGCATCTTAATTGTTGTTCTTGAATTGCCCATGACTATCGACTTTGCTAGACTTCAGATCGAATAGATCTAGGATGTACTATCCAATAGTTTTCAAGCAGACGTTGTAGGTCTTGAACTCACTAAACCAAAGAATATGGGGACAATAAGAATGCGTATATCGTTATTATATGGGGCAGGAGAATCCTAATGATATCTGTCTCACTCTACATTTGCAAGTCCAAAATGTGCTGAGTCAACTTCACATGCTTTTTCATGTCAGTAGTTTGAGTTGGCTCCAAGATGTACACGTTATCTCTTTCCTTAGCGACTTCAAAGTCCAAAAGTATTTGCTCATAGGTTTACTCTGATGTGCTCTATTTGTAGATCCCATCTAAATGAGAGCGCTTTGACTTTATTACCGTTCTAAGATGTTACTTAATCGCTTGATATTTTGGCTTTAGGTGCTTTTCAGTCAGAATTACTAAACTCAAAATAAATTATTTAAATCAATGAATAAGAAGACTTAGAGTTTATTTGAAAGTACTCAGCAAGCATTTTTAGAAATTTCTGAAAATTCTGCCTCACTAGAAGAGACTAAGAGTCGATTCCTATTTCGTCCTTATGAAAAACTCCAATTATTCCCTCATACCTTATGATAAGCAGGGGTAAATTTGATCTCTCGAACTTCCTTTTGAAATATATTCGCTAAGACACAGCACAGTGCTCTTTGTCAGTAACTGGATCAATATGTGTAAACTGATGGCTAGATTTTCTTGTGAACCCTTCTCCAGATCCTTATATAAAGCTAAGTTAACTTTCTTTTCCTTTGCTCTTGGATTCCGACTCTCTAGCAAGCTTTAGACTCTTTTGATTGTTGAACTAGGATTTTATGATGCTGGCGCCTTTAATCATAAAATGAACTCGTTTAAAATTTTGATATTCATCATCTGCTTTTTATTTTTATTAGGATTCAATTAAACTCCTTGATTTGGGTTTGAATTGTTTTCTATTTTCAAGCTCTGGCACAGAAGAATGGTTTTAAAAGTACTATACTATAATTAAATGGATTAATTCCTGATCATCTCCATTCTTTGATGAGCTATTTATGCTGCGTTGTATCCTTAGTCTTCTTTCCGTTTAAGTGAGTTAGCGATCCTAATAGCCTTACTATCTTCAACGAAATATATGGATGATTTTATCTTTGAGGCATGAGATTAGCAGGGGAAGTCGTGCCTCCACTGTTTGAGGAGGTGGTTGCAAACGATGCTGTGCTGGGAGGAAGCACTCCAGCTCGTAAAAGTTGCTGAAGTTAGAAAGCATATTGTTACTGTTGTCTCTGCATATAGGCCTCGTCCACTAGGGCCTAGAGAGAGGTGGCTGACTCTTTTAAAAAAACTACTTATATAATCTGCATCGTCGTTGTAGATTAACGCATAAGTTTAAGTAATATAATATTATTTTAAAGTTTGGGGAGAGTTCATTAACAGCTGCTGCTTGATGATATCATCATACTCAAGCAAATTAATGTGGTTGCTCTGAGAATGTTTCGCTGCCTTCAAAGATTTGTCTTAAAATTGTGATTAACACAATTAGATTTGGTGTTGCTCTGAGTATTGGCTAGAGTTTTTTGCTTCTTGTTTTTGATTTGATTATAAGTGGCCATGCTTTAAGCAGGCGTAGAAAGGATCTAACTTTAGCTGACGTCTAAGACTATCAACTTATCTTACAGTGGGACTAAATTGGTTCTCTTCTTCATTCTCCCTGCAATATAAATTTAAAACCAATCTTCTTTTAAAGCAGACTTATAATAGAAATGAAAATTGTAAACTTCTGAGAGGCATATTGCAAATCGTAATCTAGCACTTAATTAATTCAAATGCAATATTTTAACTTGATTCAGCTAAGCTTATTAAGCAGCCGTGATTTCATCTTGATTAGCAAGATTACCCTCGTGGCAAAGCAGATCTGGAGAAGTGGAATGAATAAGCTTGCTCCTCTCAAACTCTGAGTTCTATAGATTTTGCGAATCTACAAAGCTGTTCCTTTGTTCCCTGAGAGCCTATGAGTGGAATCATAAATGAAAAGAATATTTGAAATTCAATCTGTGGTGAGGGATTGAATTGGGATCATGAGCATCTGAGGATGATGGGTTACTGTTGTAGTCGTTTTAATTTTCCAAACTTATGTAATTAGAGGTGGAATCAACTACCACCATTCTTTAGCCAACTCTTTCGTTGACCAAGACCCTTTCTTGCTTCTAATCTTAGAGCTATATGAATGACTTAGGTGAAACTAATAAGTAAAACGATGCTATTTTCTTATTTAAGTTTTAAGATGAAACCATGCAGTTTGCACCACCACTATTAGTAATTAAGGAACTTGAATTGGTCTGATTGCTGTCCAACATTTATCCATTCTTAAATGACTAGGCACCTTTGTAAATCTATTTTCCACCACTAGTGCCTTAAACCATTTGATCTTGCAAAAGTAGAGGTTTGTGAGTCTTAGGTGTTTGAAGGGATAGTAGAGTGTACTACTCTTGCTATTGATGACTGCTACTGCCAATCTTGTTATTTTAAATCTGTGCTTGCAGTAGTGTCTGAGCAGACGTTGCAGTATTTGACTAGAGCATCTACTGCTACTATTAGCTTATTATTGGGAAATTAGAATTTAGAAGGACTTTCTTGAAATTGAAACTGTGGGGATGTTGCTTCTGACTGTTCCTATACTATAGGTAGTTACCTCCACTACTCACTTAAACATAAAATTAATGAGAAGGAGAGGATATCCCATATCCGTTAGCCTGGTTCTCTATAGTGACCAGTACTGGCATTTGATTTTGAGTGGGGTCTATCAGAAATTTCTGAAGCTGAAGTTGGAATGATTGCTTAAAGAGGTCACTCTAGCGCTCTCCTAATTTCCGTGGAACTGAACTGGGCTGAGTGCCTGTATTTGTAGCATAATAAATATATGTTGAAGCAGGGTTAGTAAGTAAGTCTTTTTAGCTATTTTTATTGGACTGAGCTTTCCTTCCCTGGATGATCGCTCTCACTGTATTGGTAAGCTGGTTATTATACTCAAATTTAAAAAGACTATGAATTGATAATCATAGCTCTTTTAAATGAGAAATATTAGCAGAGGAGTTAGAAGTAGTGTTGTAGCTGTCCTCTCTCATTAGCAAATTTCCAGCCTACAGCTGCCCTTTAAGAGTTAACACAAATACTTTCTAAGCTTACTTGAGTTATGAGCGTGTTGAAATACCTTCTCGTAGTCATTGATTGTTTTCGCAGTTTGACCCTATCCAGCACTTATTTGTCCTTGAATAAATAAACACATTCTCTAAAGCATGTTAATGAATAATCTGCTGTTGATTCTAAATGAAGTTATTTACGTTGCTAGTGTGCTGATAAAACTCCTTGGTCTAAGCTTGCAAAGATTGCTAGATTGCTGCTTTTACTATTCTCTCTCTGTTCTGAGATTTCAGCTGAAGACTGAACCCAGGAGGTTTCAATCAAAAGCAAAGATCAATACTTGAGAAAGTAGAATTGGAATTTATGAATGGTTTGATGTTGGGAAGGTAAATATCCGAGTGAGTAGTAATTGCAGACTTGTCACCGTTTTTGAGTGGGCCTGCATAGTTTTGCTGCAGCTGCAGTCTCTCCTGTTTATCTCTAATAGAAGTGTACTGCTTTGTATTCTGGTTTGCGAAATTGATGGCCTTTGGATTAAGACTCTTCTGACTATCTTCATTCAGGAGAAGGTAGTGGTTATTATTTGGGGTAGAGTGAGTAATTGTTCCCTCGCCACTAAGAGTGGTGGCTGCCGTTGGTGCACTTGAGTTACTAGATTGATACTAAACGCTGCTGAGGTTATGTCCACCTAATATTTGTAAGTAAAAGAATTAAGTATAGCAAGAATATTGCCCCTTCAGCTCTGGAGACATTTATCAGGCCCTAATAAAATTAATCATTACCTAATTAGTGGTGAGGTTTGAAGATGGTTTGAGTTTATTATTTTTTGAGTTATCTTGATTGGCTTTTAGTTGATTGAGGGCGAGAGAATGCTGTGAGTTAATAAGTTAGGCTGCTTGATGAATCTGATGGATGCGGTCCGTTTATCCTGAGTTCTGCTCTAATATTATATTCACAGTCACTTGACCCTAAGGAGATTTTATTTATTCAATAAGATTAATAATGCAAAAATATTAGATTGGGGTTGGGATGAAAATTGAAAGAGCGACTGCTTGCTGGGCGGCAGAGAGTATTTAAGATGAGGGTGGGGGGTGGAGGACAGCTGCTGAGGACTGATGGTGGAGCAACTGGTGACTTTCTTACATTTTTTATTACTGATTTATTAAATTCATAAACCAAACTATTAAGGATTGCTCTCTAAACTTATAATCCCCAATTTTCCTTACAGAATTAGAAAGATTATAAATCTTAAGATCTTATAATCATAGAATTTAGAATGCATTCTTTATAAAATCAGATTTTACATGATGCAATTGGAGTTTAATAGATCTGCTGCTGCATGTTGCTATTAATTTTAAAAAGAATAACTGGCCTCTATTTATAAATTATCCCATCCTTAACTAATTTATTAACTTCTTAAACTAACCACACACATACTATTCCTTTTAGCAGTTTTCAATACAAGAACTTGCGCTTGGGGAGGTTGGTTACGAATTATAGCACCTAGTCGAAGGCTAAGATCTCCTCAGCTGAAATGAGGTTGTTCCTCAGGTTAAGACACTCGAGACTTGCTTCCTTGAAAGAGTTAGCAAGCTCCTGCAATTCTTCCATGATTATCAAGTTAGAGGAGAGGTCTAGGTCTCTCAGAACATGATTCACCTTCAGTACCTCTGCCATCCTTTAATCCATATCAAAATTGAAATATATTTGATTGTACTTTAGCAGCATCAGCAGAGAACTTATTGTTGCTCAGGTGACAGACTCTCAGGGACTTATTTGCTTTGAGTGCTTAAGCGATTGCCTTGCCTCCTTCATCCCCAAGTTTATTATTGCTGAGTCTTAGCTCTTTCAAATTCTCAATGACTGAGAGACAGTCTATAATTGCATCCCCAGCTTCCTTCTTGATCTCATTCTAGTTTAGGTACAGCTTTTCGAAATTTTTCAACTTATTATAAACAAAATTGTGTAGTATTTTGGATGTAAATCAGTATATTTGAAACTTCTTGACGCTGTTGAAGATAAAGGCTGCTCCTTCAGAGCCAATTTTATTGAACTCCATGCCTAGTGCGAACAAGTTAGACTTATTCAACAGCATCAGGCCAAGTTGTTCCATGCCCTAATCTTCCAAATGGTTGTTGTACAGGTACAACTCTTAAAGTTCCACATTTGGGGTTAGCACTTCAGCAACTGCAATCAAACCAGCCCCGCTTATGAAGTTTCCCTCCAGACTAAGTTTCAACAAGTTAGCTTTAAATAATCAATTTGTAATTAACTTTGTCCTTCAAACCATTTTGAGCGATTTCAGCTGCTCCCTCAGGACCCTATCTAGTTATTGGAAAGCCCGAGTGATGTAAGCTTGCGCTTGTTGGAAATTATCTAGCTCACGAATGGAGCCTGATTGGGCCCAATTTAGTTACTGTAAAGATACAGTTCCTTCAGAGACTCATTATCTTTGAGTGCTTCGGCTAACTCCCTTAGCAATCCTTGATTAAGCCTGCAAGAATTCAAAGCTAAGGATTTTAGAGCTGGCTTGTTTTACAAAGCTTGAATGAATTGCAGTCCACTAGGCTGGGACAAATCATTGTGAGTGATGAATAGCTCAGTCAGCACATTCATAAGTTTCATGATTGATAATCTAAGTAAATTATAAATAACTGATTGTTGTCTTTTATAGCATCTGCGAGTAGGCTGATGCTGCTGTCAGTTAGTAAGTTGTGGGACATGTAAATCTAGCTAAGAGTCTTATTGATTTTCATTTGCCTGGTTAAAGGAGTGACTTGGGCGTCAGTTAGCACACTGCGAATTAGATTAAGTTTGTTCAAAGGAAGAATAAATAATAAATTAGAAATATAAAATAAAGAATGGTGAATAGCTCACTGATGGCTTCTCCACTAAAGTGATTGTTATCTAGGTCTATATTTTTGAAGTCCTTTCTACCTTTGATGGCTTTAACTAGAGACTTAGCACCTTCGTTATCAATTTCATTGTTTGCCAAGTACAGTGAAATAATTACCAACAAAGAACTCAATGAATGAAATCTACAGTTCTGTGAGAGTGTTGCACTTGCTGATTAGTTGAGCTACCTTTGCAGCTCCGATAGAGGTAATTTTATTATCCGAGAGACTCAAATATCCTAGTTGCTGGTTCTATTTACTGATTAAAGCTTCACAAACTATTTGAGCACCTTCATCTCCAATTGCATTTGAAGCAAGGTTCAGTTCCTTAATTGTCTTAGAGAGATTTAACACCTCCTTAAGAGCTCTTATTCCTTGAATATCAAATAAAATATATAAGACAACTTTCAAAATATTGATGTCATTCTTCTTAAGCACTAGTACTTCGAGATATTTCTTATCTTTTAAAGCTTCACCAAGTGCTATTGCTCCCTCTGCAAAGATACCGTTCATCGACAACCAAATCTCAGTTATATATTTCTTATTCAATAGCACCTTAGCCAAGTAAACAAAAAATTCAGTTATGGAAAGTGCTTAGCTCCATCTGGTCCAATGTAATTGTTTGACATGTACAGTTCTCTGAGAGTTGTGTGGTGTTGAATGTTTTTACAGATAGCAATACATCCTCCAGCAAGAATTTTGTTGTTATTCAAATCTAGGACCAGCAGATTTCTCTTATTCGCTAATGAAGTGGCTAAAGCAATAGCTCCTTCCTCCATTATCTGACAATAAGTAAAATAGGATCAGTCATTAATTCAATGAGATAGGTGGAGATTGGTCAGAGTTTCATTTTCCTTCAAACCTTCAGCTAGAATTTAAGCGCCCTCAACTCCAATCTTGTTTTGGTCTAGTGATATCTTAGTCAAGAATCTCTTATTTCTGAGTGATCTTGCAAAGAGACTTACACTTTGCTTTGTAATTCCAGCATCTGCTATAGTAATTACTCTTAGCGTTTCATTCATCATTATGCCTTCGCTGATTGCAGACAGACCATCATCTAAAACATGCATACAAGATATATCTCCAATGGAATTGTGGTTCAAGTTGAGCTTAGAAAGCTTCATTTTGTTTCTCAGCATTTTTGCTAAAGCTTGAGCCCCAACTGAGCTAATACCGTTATTCTCTAGATACAAGGACAGAAGTGTATCGTTCTCATCAAGCACTCTACTCAAAGCGATTGCTCCTCTATCTCTGATTCCATTATTTTCAAGACAGATCTTCTTCAAAGAGTCCATCATTTGCATGGACTCTGCAATTGCTACTGCTCCCTACTCTCCTATCTTATTAGAATCGCAGTAGAGCTTGCTCAAACCGTAGTTGCTCTTAAGTTACTAAGCAAGTTTCTATGCTCCTTCAGGGCCTATTTAGTTGTTATCGATGTTGAAAATTCTCAAATCTTGCTTGTTCTTAAGACACTCTGCCAGTCCCTCTGCTCCTGCATCTGTAATCTTATTATTGTCCAAGAATAGCATGTGCAACCTCACATGAGTTCTCAAAGCTTCTCCTATCAAGCCTATGCTCTCATCAGTTATTCTGTTCTCGCCCAAGTCCACTGTCTATAAAGTAAAGTCAGGAGAGTTAGTCTTATATAGAGAAGGATATCTTTTGGATACTTAAAGCTATAAAGGCAATATGGAGTTAGAAATAACTTACTATAGAATAACATCCCCTTAATTCTCTCTTCTCTTTACTTACTCTGAGCTCCTTCTTCATTTTAATACCTTGAGCTATTCCTTCAATAACCCTTGGGTTGAAATTATTGCACCTGAAATTGATTCCCTCCAATTTCTCAAAGTTCCTGAGTGATCCAAATACCTGGCAAACTCCTTCAACATCCTGTACTTGGTTGTTCTCGAAGGTCAGTTGCATCAGTTCTGGCCGCTCCTTCAAGTCTCTCTAAATCTATGCGACTACTTCTGCAGTGATCATCTCATCTTCAATTGTATAGGCAGTGCCCTCTAAGTAAGTAAGATTAGGAATTCTGCATCAATTATAAATATCTCGAATGTCTACTTACATTTCAGTTTATCAGGGGAACTCTTCTTCATTTATTGCTGTATCGGTATATAAATTTTAACAATTTGCCTTATCTGTTCCTTCAATAATAACTCACTTGTTTACATACTAAATTTCATCGATTGACTTGCATTCTAATTGCACATCATCGTTTTGACTTTGAGATGATTGGAGAAATTACAAAAGAATCAACAAGTGTTAAAACTAAAAAGTAACTAGAGATGGAGAGGGCCGCTTAGTGAACAGTGTGACTACTTTATATGCCAAACTGAGCCTACTGCTTCCTCTAATCCCACTACTATTTAAGAAAGAGGATCTAATAAATTCACGTAGTAAGAAGTTATTAATTTTACCTATTTAATTAAACCCACAACATATAAAATATGATATAGGAGTCTTATTATAGCATCTAGGTTTATTAGAAAGTTTTAAAATGAATTAACTTCAAGATGAATCGTCTCCAAACTTTCGAATTTTTATGTGTAATTTTTGTAATGAATTAGAGAGTTAGATAGTAACAATTCGCCATCACCGGACGATAAATTAAACTTGGGCAGGCAAGGCCTGACTGCTTCCTAGTAAGCGGAGGACTTTGAGCCTGCTGTTTCCTCTTCACTTGAGAACACTTAGTACGCCTTCGTCAGCTCAAACAAGAGAGAGGAAATGCAAAATTACTAGTACAATCAGCAAAGTATACGCCATATAATATGCTAATCGTATTTTTAAATATGTGAATAGTGTGAGCAATATTAATAACAACATATTCTAACAGCAGCGACGCAGCATGGGGCTCACCTTCAGCAACTCCGATCAAAAACCAAAACATAAAACCTCAAATAAGAAGCCATTCACACTTTACTAATTATGAATTTAAATAAGGAAATAAATTAGGATCGAGAATTTGCAAGTGGGTCACAAATATTCAGAAGAGATCAGACCTACGACAATAAGTACCTTACATATGACAATCGATCCCAGTAGTACGAAATCGACCTGGACGCAAGCACGGCCAATAACAACTCTATAGTCATCTTGCTTATTGCTCATTCATTAGAAGTGAGAATATGCAAATATAGATTGTGAATTGTTTGGGAGTAACAACTAAGAAATGTTTGGAAGCATCGTTGGAAACGATCCACTGTGATTGCAAAATAATGGACAACCCCTTTCAGACTCAATCAACTAGGAGGAAAGTGAGGAAACAGGTAATCCCCACCCTCAATCAGGATCCTCCTATCACTCTCGAGGAGGCACTCTTTCTGGTTAGTGGATCCCCCGATAAGTACGCAATTAAGAACCTCTATCTCAAATGAAACACTATTGTTATAAGCTATCATTTTATCTGACAGCAAATTTATTGGGTATGATTGGCTTTATGATTCCCCTATCAATGATGTTCCTATTCCAGACTCCGAAGCTGGAATGTTTTAACCAGAATAACTAGCTCTATTTCCGCTGTTCAGCGCAGCAGGCCTGCTCTCCTTAGTTCAGCTCCAAGTACAGAATTATTGAAGAGACTGATTCGGTTCCCAGTTTCATTCAATAGTTCGATCTTGTGTGCTCAAAATTCAACCTCAAGCCTGCTGAGCAATTTGCAGTTATCTCAGCTGGTTTCATCTCAAAATTATAAGTTATATTTGGGTAAATTTATTATCGGCAGCTTGTTGTTGACAGCTCTATTGATCGATAAAATAGGAAGGAAAAAGACTATCCTCGCAAAGGTGGGTGGATTCATAATCGCTTCTATCTTGCTAATGATAGTTGGATTCATCCCAGCTACCCCTATGCCCATAGTGCTTGGGTTTTTCTTTGTGTCGGTATTTTTCAGCACTTTCTTCTTGGACATGTAAGTAATTGGCTTTGAATAGCTACAGCGACACCAAAGGGAAAATTACCTAATCCTACTTGCAGCTACTCGTTTCATCGGTATCATAGTTCTTTGCTGCATCTTCCAGTACCTCTCCAAGTGGGCCTACTTCTTGTGTTTAATCGAATAAGTAAATAACATCAAAAAATAATACCCACTTCATTTATTTATCGTGGGTGCCTCCATAGTATTAGGAGGACTGTTTATAAAAGGAGTTCACGAGAGCGTGCATTATTTGCTGACTTCAACTGGCTCGCCTGATGTTGCAAAGTACGTGCTCAACAAAATCGCAATTGTAAACGATGAGAACATCCTCACTGATAAACTAGCCTTCTCAAAGACCACTCAGTAGATTCTGAGGAGGAGAGGCCTCAAGTTCATGCTCAATGACCTCTTCAACTCTAAGCAAAAGATGATAGTGGTGGGAGTGATTGCAGGCTGCTGGTTCTGTTATGCCACTGGCTAAATGATCAGTTTCATTTTCATAGAAAACATCCAACCCGAGGTCTACTTAAAAGTTATCAGGAGTTAATATTGATTGATTATTTATTTGACTTAGACTTGATAATCTTGGGAGCAACTGAGTTGCTAGCATCTCTTTTCACAAAGATAGCGATGAAAGCGCTTTCTAGAAAGCTGTCCATCATGCTTTTAAACATGGGTCTGTGCATACTGTACTTCCTGCTGATTCTGCTGAAATCTAGCCAGCAAGTGCACTATGTGGTCTCTATCTTGTCTAGAGCTATCCTTCAAATACTTTATCAACATTGAGATTTTAGAGTATATTTGATACTGAGCATAATACTAACGATGACTACTCTGGAGCTGTTCCCAACTGAGCACAGAGGCATGGCTTTGAATTTGACTATGGGAGCAGGATTCGTAAGTGGGCTGGGTCTCCCTTTCCTGCAAGGCCTCTCCACTTCCCTGCTGATCGTAGTCATTCTAATATTCATATCAGCTTCTGTGGGCACCTACTTCCTCAGAGAGACCAAGGGTGAGGAGAATCTGAAAAACTTGTATGATGAAGTCTTCCCTGAAGAGGATGCTGATGAATTATAGTAGTAGTATTCTATGAATATATTGATTGAATCGTTTGACAAGAGCAGCTATCAAATAAAGAAGAGGAGCACCTCAGCGGAGGAACTCACCAACAGCATGCACCACAGAGGAGACAGCTCTCAAATCAGGATAACATACTTATCCATATATTCAATAGGCTGAATGACCCTTCCAACGAGATAGTGGATGTGAACTAGATCAGCATCTTCTAGAGCATCATGCACGATCTCAAAGGCGGAGAAGACTCTGGCTTCGACAAGAAGTATCATGCAACTGCAAAACCATCCTATATTATTTATGCTGACGAAGAGGAGGAGGAAGACTACTATTCAAACGGCAAAAACAAGAAGGGCGGCCACTACGATGTCTACGACTAGAATGAGATGCTGTTTGAGAAGGATGGCCCCAACGGAGACATGGACTCCGTCCAAGAGGAGGACGAGAATGAGAGTAAGGGCCCTCAGGAGAGTGACTACTTCGAAGAGGACGACATGAACGAGGGCAACAACCTCCAGAGGGACTAGTACCTCCAAGACTACCCCCAACAGTCAGACTCTGAGATAAGCGAGAGTGACTACAGTGACCATGCCCAGGACAACAGACAGGACGACTTCAGCCATGTGGAGGGGATGGAGTTCGATGAGGGTTTCAAAGTGGACTACGGGCAGTTCTTCAACTACAACAGGTTTGACAACTTGTATAGGCAGAACACCAGGCAGCAGCAGCAACCAAAAGAGGGAGATCTTCCTCCCCCACAGGTACAAGGAGTTCAGCAGCCAGCGCAAGAAAGTGGTCGCCAAGAACTTCCAGAAGCAAGTCAAGGCCACCAATAAACTCATTAACAACTAAACTCTTAAGAAGATTATGAGTTTTTTTATTTTGTGATTGTATTAGGGTTTAGTCGAGTGCGTCTCAAAGGTAGAAGAACAGGATGAACGGAGTGATGGGCGGACAGGAGGAGCAGGAGCACGCCAACGAGAGTGACTTCGACAACTACTACAACGCCACTAACCAGAGTCAATTGCCTTGTAAAAAAATATTTGATTTGCCCCTGAGACAAGTGAAATTGTTGAACAACATCAACAGTCTGAGACTTAAGCAGAGTAGTGGAAATCTAGACTAGCAAGAAGCTCGCCCTCAAATTCATAAATCAGTGTAGTAGTTTTACATTATAATAAAATAGTTGTTGATTGATGAGCTCGATAATAGAAAGGGATCGGAATACCCAGCCACTCTCAGTAATATATCCACCACCAGAGGAATATTACAGGGCCACCACACTAGAGATCCCTCGCTTGAGTTCGAAGAGACCAAGAATCAACCCCCCAGATTCAAAAATTCTTTTTAAAATAAATTTTCTATACTTTACAGATTCATAACGCCAGATATGGCCGAGTATGTTCCACCCAGGAACCCTTAAAGTGAATCAAAAGTTTCTTTTTAAATAAGCGAATCGAGGATGAAAGAAGACGAAGCAGATGAGGAGGAGTTAACTGTGGGTGATCTAGATTTGGACGCAGGCCTTGGGCTATAATATGATCGCCTTTAAAATTTAAATCTAGAGCAGCCCTAAATGGCTTGACTGCTTTCTCTAATTAAAATGAGAAAAGCGCAAGTCTGATAACTTTGGATCCTAATATATATTTTATAATGTATAGATAAGTCACTTATATTTTAACTGCTCTTTAATTAAGAGTAGCAGCAGAGTCGGAGCCTATTATGATTTTTCCTGTTAACGATTTACCATATAACACCTCCATAAGACTATCGTTTTCAAAGTCTGTAATGAAATTTCAAAGGAATAGAGAAATAAAGATCATCGTCATAATCTTATATTGGATGAAAAGTCTGGTGTTTTGTGTCACTTCATTATTCTTGACTGCTTCTGATCTCTTAAGTCTTAATTATGAACTCCCTTGACTAAGAAGACACTCCCAGAATATTCCTTCTTTGTCTCTAATCTTAAAATAATTGTAGAGTTTTTTAAAACCTTGAGTCATATTGGGAAACTACTGATGAATCTTAAACTGACGGCCACTTAAGGCAGTACCTTCTCTCTCTCCCTGCATTTATGATGGATTCTTGAGGTCACTAATTGGCGACTCTTAGTGGATCTACCCCTACAGTATCAACTGAATACTTGTCCCTTTCTAGTTCTTGATTATAAAAAAGCTCAAAGTGGTGATGATGCAAATTTTAAGCATGATTATGCTTTTCAACAGATCTTTCATTGCTCTTCTTCAACAGACCCTTAGAAATAAAGCATAGGAAAAGTTTTGAATACTCTTGCTAGTGGAAGAGTTGACTATAAACTTCTTGCTGGAGATCTGATGCTGCATATTGCTGGTTTAAAGAGTCTGGTTAAAATTGATCTCGATGCTGCCTGCATACTACCCACCCTTCAGGTAATAGGGGGACTAACTTAGCCTCATCATGGTCCTGTTTAGCATAGAATCCTGGCTCTGATCCAAGCCACCACCTCCACCGCCCACAGGGATGCTTTCTCTCGCTATGCTCCCACCATCAAAAGGAGTTTTAAAAAAATGAATGAAAGAGCAAGAGGTTCACTCTAAGGCGGTAAGTTGGAAGGCGAAGAGTGCTCATTCTTGGCTACAGCGACTGGACTGGGAGGACTTGTATTCTAATCTCGCTATAGGGATCTCTGAGTGTGAGAGAATTTATAATACATAATCATTAGACATGTGAGGTGACTTCCTCAGAACATTTTGGTTGAGGTTTAGCTAGGAGTTCTGATAAGATGGCAAAGCCTTCAGATCGGTATTTTGAATGTTCAAAGTCTAGCTGTTGCTACCGTGGGCCATAAGTCCTTGACCTCCTAAGGCGCCTATCAGACCTATCCTACTTCCTAAGGTTATAGTTCCTGTCGCAAGTCCTTGAGTGCCTGTCTTCTAATTTGTCTAATTTCTAGTCTTGGATTGGAGACTGGACTTCTTGGCAGAGAGTTAAAGTGAGAGCTATAGCTGATGAGAATCATTGGTTGGAGAGTTTATTCTTTGAGATCAAATAAATTTTATTATAAGATAAGGTATATGAGGTGAGTTGAAGGATTTAATGGGGAGTTTGATTTGAGTTACTATTTGGGTGACTTGCGAAGATGGTAGTGGCTATTCCTGAGCAGTCATCTAGTCTCTCCTAGAGATAGAAGAGGGTTGCAGCGCAGTTGTGTTAAGCGAGGATATTTAGAATCCATTGACTCCAGGGAACTCATCAGTCTTTACTGAGGGCTTGATATAGTGTTTGGCGATGCTATTGTTCATGCTAATGTTAAAATTTTTGAAAATAGAAGAGATCTTTGTTCTTCCTCTTGGAGTTGTGATGGATTCGCACTTCTACTCCATATATTTGACCCTTGGGAAAAGCTTCAACACTTGCATATTCGTCTTAGACCAGCTATCTAACTTGGATTGGGTTAATCAACTTCTTCACTTAAAGTGGCTAGACAAATTAATTCGCAGTATTCTCAAAACTCTCAGTGAAGACTCTTCCCTCTCCGGTCGTCGTCTCTTCAAAAGTCATTCCTTCGTAATTAAAACCTTCATTATGCATTAGATTCACCTTATATGGGTAATTATCGTCAATTCTCTTTCCTAGTTTTTACGCTTTAGTTTCTTACTGATTGACACTCCTTCCGTCAAAAGACCTCCTTGTCGCTCCAATATGCTACATTCTTGCCTCATCTTGTTGAACTTTCTATTTGTTACTGTGGAACTTCACCTTCAAGTGATATTGCTTTGACTGCTAAAATTAATTTAAATCACTAAACCTAATTAAAAACATATTTTAGGTGCTGGTTTGAAGTTGATCCACCCTTGCTGGAAGAGCCTGATTTGAAGTTTTAGTTGCTACTTGGTTGGGTAAGAAAGCTGATATGATTGTTATAAGGATCACTCTTAATCCTCTGACTTTGTTTCTTGGTGATAGATTTCTCCATGTACAAGCTATCTTCCACAAAGGTTTCATTATAGACTGAGGTATTCAGAGGCAAGGGAGCTCTTTCTACGCTCTCCTTACTTGCCTAAGTGTCATCTTGTCTTTCCTGAATATATGCTAATCTTAATCTTTAATTAATTTAATATAGCTCTATTGCAAGTCAGAGTTAGCATTTGACTTCTAAGTATTCTTCCTCTGAAGCATCTGGGCTGAGAAAATTTCCCTAGCTCTCTTGGAAATAAGGATCTGATTGTTGTGTTATTATGGATTCATAAGTTGGCTCTTGATATGAAGTGAGTCTTTCTTGCCTATACTTTACTTTTGAGCTTCAAGTACTTTGACACTTAGATTGGTTTGTTGCTTCTCTTAGTTTGTTGAATTCACGATGTCGTTTAGTAAAGTGTAGATGTGCTGTTATCGATTGCGATGGGCGTCAGTATTCACACCACCTCCACTGTTAAAACTAGTGCTTTCAAGTGCTTTATGCGCCACTTGATAAGTTGAATTATAATAATAATGATTAATGAGTAAGTAAGCAATTTGAATCCAAGGATTTATTGGTCTTGTACTTGTGGGTTCTATTTGCAGTTCTTTGATCTCCCTCCTTGCTTAGAGGTCTCAGAGTCTGCTTGAACTCAGCTAGCTTCACTTAGAGAGAATTCATAACCCGAGTATCCTAAGTTCAAAAAGAATTCACTATAATAAACGTAACTTCTGACTGCAGCTTGATTGACTGCTGTTTATCTTCTTAGCATATTCTCCACTCTTCTCGCTTCTCGCAGGTCTTTGCTCTTTGTTAGCTTGTCCTGCATCTGAATCTAATGCTTTTATCTTCGATTGAGTATGATAGAGTGCTGTCCAGTCGAGTTTAAGAAATTGATGTCTTGAGTAAAAATAATATACGAAATTAATTAATGATGATAGAGTAGTTCAGACGCTATCGAATTCTCTGAAAGAAATTTATCTGGTCTGTATGTTGAGGGTTTCGTTATGATTCTAGTGATTATGATGATGGTGTTCATTTAGGACTGTGTTCTTTCAAAAACACTATTATCATAAAATACTCTATCTTAGAGTCAAGCAGAGCAGTTTAATTTGAAAGTGAGGAGTCTTAGCCAAACTTCCTGTAGTTTACTATCTTTGGGCTGATCAAGTCATTTTCATACTGCTTTTTCTAATGCGCATAGTCTCCTTATCCCTTGAGTGGGGAGTCAAGAGATTGGTTGAGCCTGTTTCTCTGAATAAGAAGTGAAGGCCTGCTGTGGGGACCACTCATACCATCCCTCTCTTCCTGAAGTTTACCAGGGCTAGAAGTAAATAGTTTAAACTCAAGCTTAATTTAAGAGAAGATCTCCTTCCTAGATTAAGCTCCTCCTCTTCTACTTGAGTATCAGGTAAGTTGTTGCTGTTCTTCTGATTACTCACGCTTTCAAGAGTCTTTATCTATCCATCGTTATTTACACTCAGCCCCATTCTTTCATCCTACTCATCGTTTTCTACTATGTGAGTGGCAGTGTGCAAGCTTTTTGGGCTCATAGAAATTAAATGCAACATACATAAGTAATTCTCAGATAGTTGAACATAGGTACGTTGCCTCCTTCAATCTAAGGAGACTTAGATTTTAATTCATACCCATTTTGAGACACGATGAAGGTGTTCAGACGATATCCATCTCTAAAATATTTAAAAAAAACCTATCTCTAGACTTCAAGTACTTGATATGAGTGGATTCAGGAGACATGAGGTCGCTTTAGTTGTTCTCTCCTTCTGACCTCTTTTTAGAAGTCTCATAAACTGGGCTTGCTTTTCCTAGGCTGTTAGTCCTTGAGCCCCTCTCTCCTCCTTGAGGGCTAACTTTATTGGTGCTTCTTTTCTCAAGTCCCTAGAGGTACAAGTTTTACTATTCTCTTACAAATCGATCCATCTGTTCTTGGTTCCGGAGTTTCATTTATCTTTAATCAAAGCTCATCATGATTCACAAAATATATCCTAATAAACGATTCGCCCATGCGAAGGGAGGCTCTAGTAATTTTGGTAGGCGATGCTCCTTCCTTAAGTCTTTTGACCCATGAACTGGATGGATTCTCTTTACTCTTCCTAGTCAAAGCTAAATATATAAAAGAGACTTATGAAACTCAAAGCTCCCATTCTAGAGTTAAAACTGACCCTGAGCTTGGTAAACAGCTAACTCCTCCTATTGTTGGTTCTAAAGCATGCCTTCTCTGTTTATGTGCCACTGTTGAATCTGCCATCAAGAGGCTTCCTTATTCTTCTCATTATCTTGTACACCATTTATTGTCCCTATATAACAGGGACTTAGTTAGCTTATTAATCTAAAAGTTAAGATATCCATGAAATAAGATGAAGCTTAAGTGGTCTTTTAATAAACTGAAGGGTAATTCCTGCGTGTCTGCACACCAGCTTTTACATTGGCTTGGAAGTATTCATCTAAGTTTTGCCCTCTGCCTCTGAACTCTTAACTCTAGCCACCCAAGGTCATATCAAGTGTATTAGAGTCATTAGTACTTAGATAATTGCGCTTATGGTTGCTCATGTAGTTCATACTAGGTGGGTGATTCAACTGAAAGTGATGACTTAAGAGTTA
Organism: Tetmemena sp. SeJ-2015; assembly: GCA_027382625.1. Lineage (NCBI taxonomy): Eukaryota > Ciliophora > Spirotrichea > Sporadotrichida > Oxytrichidae > Tetmemena > Tetmemena sp. SeJ-2015. Next base: position 25,976 of record JAJKFJ010022713.1, on the reverse strand, counting down.
TAAGATGAGGAGTTGAGTCTCCTCTGCTTTTAGGGAAACATAGTTACAACCTTGCTTTCTTAAAACAGGCTAATTTAATTATTTATTCTCATTCAAAACACCCTTCCAAAAGAGACTTAATTTCTTTTAAACCTTACTCAATCTTAAATCACTTAGCATATATTGAAATTTTAAGAATGTGTAATACTTAGAATGATTGATAGACTTCAGGATTGTTAAATTCAATCCTATCTTATGAGTTCTAGAAGAAAGAAGTAGCATAGATCACTTTCCAAAAGCTAAAAAATTTAATAAGCTTTGCACATAGAATAGCCATTGCTCTTTTACTTTCATCTGATTGGTTGTCAACTATATCTAGTTTCTCTAATTTGATTTTAAATTTCCTCTTGGACTTATCTCTTTGAGTTCTATTATCCACTCTTGCTTGCTGACTCCAGAGAGTAAGCTCTTGATGCTTGAGAGTCACTTATATGCCGTTTGGTAAAACTATTTAGTTCTAATTGAAATGATGACTATTAGACTGGTTCATTTCTGGAGTTTATAGTACAACTAGATATTGCTAGAAATCTACTAGTCTATAAAATAACCAATAACCTTAAAATTATAGTCCAAAATGAAGTTTCATGGGTGGTAGATTAAGTGCAGCAGAGTTTGCATTTTTAAACTTGAGCTTGGCGTATTGCTTGTTCTTGCTTATGATTATTTAAATTATCTCTAGGGGTAAGACTTGATCAGGTGACTGCTCCAGTTAGCATCTCAGTTGAGGTTGGCAGAGATTTCCATGCATCATAAATTCATACTACTCTCTACTTTCTTAATTTTGAGAACTCTGAAGTTCTGCTGTAAAATTTAGCTTGCTAATTAGAAGGCTTTACTCTGATTAGAGATAAGACTACTAGTTTACACTTGAGCAAACTAAAACCAGTTCTAATTCTTAATTTGGGTGAAGCTGAACTTCTATCTCGGTGACTAGATTTCTAATTTAAAGATCCTAAATTGAGAAGCAGCTGGGCTGGCTAAGTATCTATCCTCCTTCTACTATAGAAATAGAATACTTGTCTTTGAGTAATTCAGATGAATAATTATTTCAAATGTAATTTAAATATAAGTTTAACAGTTTTTGAAGGAATAATTATGTGGAGATTGGTCGATTTAAACTAGCACTCTCAAACTCTGAGACTGGTTTGCGTTAAAGATCTTAAATGCCTACCCTTTCATTTAGCCAGAGTAAAACGAGCCAAAGTCAATTGATTGGCAATCTTCATTAGCATAAGCAAATTAAATAATTATTCTTCACTAAAGTAAAGTGATCTAAGTCTCGGTTTCTATATCGGTGTAACAAGCAAATTCTACCCTGAATTGGACTTAATTATTGATTCTCCAGCATTTTGAGTAAGCATGATGTTTGTGTATTGAGAGTTGCCTGAATTCTATTGGTTTTTTAGGTTTTGCTAATTGGTCTAAACTTTCTAAAAATTTGTTAGGAGTAGTTTTCATATCTATGAGGAGATATAGTTGGACTTTTATTTTTGTTTTTAAGAATTTGCATTGGAGTGGAAGCTGGCTTAAAGAGTTTTTATTAGAACTTGACAAGATAGTACTCATCTCTTATTTAGCTGCACTTAGTTTGCTTGCAGATTTTTCAGCTGATTAATTTCCCAAGTATGATCTGGTTGTTTCATCTCTAAGCTATCCCTTGCTCTATTAGTTATTCCTAAAAGTGGGATTATCATTGAGATCTGGCTTGAAAGCAAGTAGCTTTGATAGTCTGCGTCTTTTCTCTGCGATTAAGAGATGAAAGCTAGTCTGTTAGTTGAAATCTCAGACTGGATGTTTTCCCCGTCTAGATCTTCTTGGATTGTTTCTATCTTACCCTTGTTCTTTAAAAATTAGGCAGCCTCTAAATGGCTGTCTCTGCTTTTATCCAGGCTTTGAAGAGAAGAAAAACCGTTTATTTTATTCAATGCTTGCTATATCTATTCCTATAGTTCTTATGTTCGCTAAGTTCCACTTCCAGGATCGGTATCTGAAAATTCCTCATCTCTAAAGTTATTGAATTGGTAAGCCCCTAATGATTAGTTAAAAGCAATCTCCTTTCCTTCTTCACTTTCCTCAGTGGCTATCAGTCTTTAAAATGCGTCTGCTTAGGCTCTGAAGTGAGTATGAGATTCCTAATCCTCCTATTCTCCTTCCTCAGATCTAAATTGCTCATAGCTCATCAGAGAGTGCTTTGGCTTTAGCATCATACCATTTCTGCTATTTTAAATTCCTTCTCTCTGGCGGCTCGACTTCACTCTCTTAATCATCCTAATCCAGTTCAATATCTTGAATTACATTTTGAGTGATTTAGGCAAACACACTTGAATAATCCTTGAATACCTCCGCAGGGCATGAAGCTTATACCTCCTTTCTCTTTAGATTGGAATTTGAGGTTTGGTTTTAGAGTTCAATGATGCTTCTTTCATTAGCTTGGTTTCTTTATTTGGATGAAGTACTTGCGATTTGAAATTCAGGTTGCTCAATCGAAGTATCTGATTCATCTCCTCTCAATTAAGATCCGCTCTTCTGCTTTAAAAATTAATGCAAAGATGTAATAAGCTGATGAATAAGATCAGCAGCTTGCTTAATTCGTGATCCAGTAAATTCGTTCCAGCTCTAATGGAAACTTTGAATTCCTTCGGTGTAGTTTACTTACGAGGGTGATTTATTTGTCACATCCATTTTAGAACTTTTCTGGGAGGCTTCGATTTTAGTAGAATACAATTTATGGTTTGAGTTCAACTACTCTTATTGGTTGAGATAATCTACATTCAAGCTTCTCTCTTATAAAATATAGAACTCTTTTAGAATATCAGCATACGTTCTTTCTTGTGAAATTAAAAAATGGTAATGAAGTTTGAAATTTTTGGTTTGCTCTGACCTTTAAAATCTTGATCACCTTCGTTAGAGCTGCTTATCATGTAATCGTAGTCAGCCCTCTGGGTATTCTCCTTGCTTTATTCTCTACTTTGCATATTTGAATGCTTACTCTAGACTTAAATAAAGTCTTTCGAGCTTTCTCCCTACCTGAATTAAACCGAGCCTACATTAAAAACTTATAGTCTATAAGCAATTTAAGAAATTTTGGTGGAAGAAGGAGCTGTTGTGTGAGTCATTCACATTCATTTAATCCTGTGAAACTTCATGTGAACTGTTGAGTATATCATCAATACTTTGCTTAGAGAATTTCATAAACTGCTCCATTATCCTCTGCTTACTTGCAAAATTAAATTCCTCTTCAAGCTTCATAACTCTCAAGTCACTCGACTAGCTTTCATAGTGATGTGAGGCAGGCAAAAGCTAAGGCTGAACTTAAATCATTGAATCTCTACTCACTTAGCTATTGTAATCGTGAAATTGTTCTTATCCTGGTTGATAAGGTTGATTCTAAATTATTGGTTGTGAGGAGTAATTTTGCGACTGGTACTAGGAGTTAACTTGTGAGTTAGGATATGAATAAGACTGCGAGGAAGTGAAGTAGGATGGCTGACTTGTTTTTTAAGACTCAGATGGTTGAAGAATGCTTTAATCCATGTTTAAATTTGTGTATCGATTTAATTTGAATTTAAACTTTGGCAATATTGGTTTCAAATGTTACCTTTATGGATGATCTCAATAGTTATCCTTGGAAATTAATTAATCAGACTTGATGGATGACTGCACATCGATCTTCCTCTGCACATTTAGAATAGCTATATAGCCATCACTCTCAGGTTTGATGCCAAAAGCCCAGGGTTAGTAGTGAGTCTCTAGTTCAACTCAAGAATCTAGGCATTCTAAGTGAAGCATCTGATTTTGTAGCGTCTGTCGTTTTAAGTTACGATCTCACACAAGATGCTTCTTTCATCTAGCTTGATTGCTCCACTTTTTATCACAAAAATGCATCATACTAAGATAAACTAACTTTTACTCTTTCCTTGGACTTTATTCTGACTTCTCTTTTTGTGTCTGTCGCAGTCGAAGTTGACTGAGGTAATTGGATTTGTGCCATTTTGATGATTCACAACAGCTTCATTATAAAATATAAATGTCCAGTTATAAAGTATTTATTTTCATGTCTTTGACTAATTCCAAAGAGAATGAGGTTATTGGAGTGTACAAAGTAGTACTGGTCAAGGCAAGGCTCCTCTCCTTATTCATTTTTAGCAAAGTCACTCTTATCAAAGCCCATAAGTAGGGAGATTGTCGTCGGAGTAATCTTCCTGTAGTAGCGAGTATAATAGCGATCGATCAGGTTATCAAACTTGGGGATGCTGAAGTAAGAATCAGCCACAGCTCCTGCTAAGATCAAAGCGTCGTTGCTTTCAGGTACTATGCCTTGAGGTTGTTTGGAATTGATTCTTTAAATAAAATGTATAAAATTATGATAATTCTAGTCCCGTTACGTCCTCCTCGATTTCGGTATGCTATTTTTCCTCTTCTTGTATATCTGCCATTGATTTTATTTTAACTTTTCTATAAAGTATTAGATTATATATTATGAGCTATATTTTAAGATAATTTAGGGACCATAGTTGTTAAGAATGCAAAAGTTTGCGCAAAGAGAATAGTTAAATGCTTCAAGATGTCAAAGTAATTAGCAGATTCTAAAAATTGAGAGCAGTGAATATTGCCACTAGGATAATCAAATGTTGAATGAAGAATTCTCTTCTTCAAAGTATCAATCATCCTATTTAACGAATCAAAGGAGTCAATAAATCATTTATTGATAGGATTTCATTTTGTTTGAGAGTTCAACTGAGATAAGAAAGCAATACGATTTAAAGATAAAGAACATTGTCAAAGAATAAGGCAGTTTACCTAAGAAGGGGAAGGTAGTCGAGGCATCGACATCTATAAATCACGATTGAAAGATTTTCAACTTAATATTGAGAGTCAATCGCTAAGAATAGCCTTATTATAATATAAGAGGAGTTCATTTGAAATAGACTATGAAATTTAATGATAGTTAAGAATTGATTGTATCAAGCAGATTTGAAATAAGTTTGAGTGATTAAGTATTAATTTCGAAGGTAATCTAATAAAATACACGGCAATAATGCTTAATGCAGCTCTCTCATTTTCTCATTAACTTTGAGCCTCTCCCTCATTTATGGGCTTGCCAATATTCCTGTGAAGCTGTTGTGCGACTCCATACCCAAGAACAAAAGCAGGCTTAATTTAGTTGATCTCACTGCTGCCTGCGAAACTGAGCATCTTGGCTGGGGTAGTGGTGTCAATCTGCTGCATCTTTTTGAGCATCTTGACTTATCTGAGCTCATAAATATCCTCAATGATACTCTTGACTTTCTGAAGTCCACTGGCTTGCTTTCCAGCTGCAGAACTCTTATCGCTTATGGGGAACTCGTCTTAGCAGCTGCTGAACAACAAGTTTGCAATCTCATAGTAGTAATATGGAATGTCGTTCACAAAATTATCATTTAGAATGGTTAAAGATGTTTTAAGATAAATGATTGCAGAAGTGATCTTGACTCTCTTGCTCGTAAGACTTGATCTTCTTGAGATAGTCATAGTCTAGCCAATTTGGGAGCTGCACTTGGCATTTGTTTCTCTGCTTGAGATATATGGCCAGCCAGATTGGCACTTGCACAGGCTTTGCAGGTTTGAAAGGCCCAAAGTTCCCTGACACAAACATAAATGCTCTCTCCTTGAAGTTGGGTATAATCCAAATGATTTCGTTTTCAGCTAGGAAATCTAGCTCTTGATGAGTCCATTGCTTGTAATTCATTTCGCTATCGCGCTCTTTTTATTAAGGTTTATAAATTTCAATCCTGTTTAAATTTTTATCAACTCATCATAAGTATAAGTTAAGTATTTTTATCAAAGATAAGTTAATTAAGAAGGTCCTTAGTTTTCATCATCTTCACTGTTCTCTCTCGGAGGCTCTTGAAAACTTGCACTCAGGATATAGGAAGGTCCATTTTCATCAAGTGGGATTGTGCTAGGGTCGATAAATTTGTGCATTTAATGATATGCAGAGCCTTCTCCTTTGGGCATGTACTTTATATCGAATTTCCTAACCAGAGACTCTTTCTTGTACCTCCCAGCACTCATGAATCTTTTCATTCTGCCTTCTTCTAAGTCAACAATTTTTTGCTTTTCAAAGATACCACTCGATTTCACAGAGTGATGCTCAATTATGAAATGCATGTCGAAGGAATTGTGAGGGAGCACATTTAGCTTCACCAATTCCAAGTACTGATAGTATTCCATATAGGCAATCAAAGAGATTGTATTTGCTTCACTGATCACTCCCTCGATATCTATCAACGATAGATTCTTGAATCTATGTCTTGTTTGAAACCAAGTAATGAATAAAGAGAGTCCAAGATGCTTCTTCTGTGCACCTAAGATTTCTTAATCACGTATTCCTTAAGGGAGGTGTTTTAGAAAGGCTTGAGCAGCAAGTCTAAATAATTAGTGCAGCTCTCCACAAACTCAAATCTCTTGCAGCTGCCTAGCATGCCCTAAGCCACATTTGCTCTTCCCCAAATAGTGGATCTTTTGACTATGAACTGCTCAGCATGAAGTGGCTTCCAAATCCAAAACTTGAATTGAGAATCTAGGATGTAGAGCATCTTGGCTCTCCAAAAGCACATATAGAACACCTTCTTTGTAATGAAGGAACATTTCTTCATCTTAACTTGTGTAACCTATGGAAGTGGCTTGAGATGATCAAAGATATCTAAGTGCTCTTGCTTGTTGTCATCTATGTCGAACATCTCTAAGCAAAACCGCATCCTACTATTCTTGAAATCACTAAAATGCAGTGTGATCTTATTAAGATATGCCTTGTCAGTGTTTGGCACTAGAATTATAGTAATTTAGTTGAAGACCTCAAGATAACTTCTCCTCTTCATGAGTTTGAGGTAGCTGTTGTTAAAGTACTAAGTTTTGACTTTAGATTCTCTCCTTAGTGAAATCTTGTCCTTACTTTGGTAAATCCTCTCTCTGATCTTGGTTGAAAGTTATTGATGAGGAGCAAAGACCTCTGCAATGGAACGAATAGTGATACCAAGATGAATACAGGAGATATATCAAGAAGACTTTCATCATCAAGTAAGTAGGACTATCTAGCTAGTTTTTTCTTGAAGATATGCTACTCTGACTATGTTAGCTGCAATTTATAAACTGTCTTTAGCTATTTTGGTGCAGTTCTGCTCATTATAATAAAGATATTATAATTAATTAAATTAAAATTGATAAAATAAATCATTATTTTTCTACCTCCCATGATTTAAAAATTCATAATTTTATTTAATAAATTAGCTAAAAAATTTAAGGAAAAAAGAAGCAAATCATTCAGTCTTTGTATAAATCATCGGTGCTCATTACTTTGATAATCAAGTCGTGCTGAATGGCGATCTCCACTGATCTAATTTTTTGAATCTTATCTCCAATTATTTTCTTCTCTCTGTGCTTCCTCATTATTTTGTACTGTGCTCTCCTCACCTCATCCTCATCCCACTCAATCTGATTCAAATTTAAATCCAAAAGCTGAATTCTTGGAAGCTGTAATCTTGACAATACTTGCTGAAGAGAGCTGATGATAAGATTTCTCTCTAGTATAAGCGATTTCAAGGTACTTGCAAATACTGCACCTTTGTTGATAAGATGCACCAGACCCTGAAACTCAATTTGGTTGTAACTTAAGTCTAGGCTGACTAGATTCTTGAAGGGAGAGTCACATGCGATATATCTAGCAACAATATTATCGACAGAGTGAGCTCTTCTGATAGCTAGATATTTCAAGTTTTCATTGAAGATCTTAGATTATCTTTCATGATCTCGCACCTGATGATATTAGCTTATTCGCAGTTGACCATCTTTGTGTGCTCAAGATGCTGCATATTGGAGCAAGACTTCATGGTAAGGTATTTACACTCTGATTTCACTATCTCCTTGCATATCTGCATGAAACAACGTTTTTGAAGCAGATTCTCTCAGAGTAGAGACTCAAGCCGTTAATATAAGGCCTATGATCTGCTGATTTTGCACCTTAAGATACTTGATCTTCTTATGCTTGAAGAGGTTATAGCAGAAAGTGGTGCGTCTGAAATTTAGCTCATCCAGAATAAGGTAAACCTCCCTGTTCATTATATAATTGAAGACCCACTGATTATAGTCTGGGAAGTAGTGATACAGGTACACATGCACTTTACTGGCAAGTTGAACTATCTTGTTATTGCGCGTGGGATATATGAAGCCAGGCTTGAAATTGTAGTAGAGAACTCTCTCGGGCAAAAGAATTGTATCTTTCCTTCAATGAAGACTCTTATCTTCTTGTTGAGTTTGCGCATGGTCATCATGTGATACTTGAAGTTGAAGTAGGAGAGAATCTTCAAAAAAGGAAGCACATGCAGGTACATATAGTCTTGAGGCTTTGTAGAGCCTGATTTCTAGTTTTGAATATTAGCCTCTTGAAGCTACTGATACTACTCTATAATCATAGTCCTCTCCTCCTGGGACTATTCTAAGAATTTAAGCATATTCTATCTGTTCTATAGTTTAAAAAAGAAAAGTAAATAAATAGTTATAAGAAGAGGTTCAACAAGAAGATTAGGAGAGTAATTCAATAATCAATCAGTAGGGTGGGATTTCTGTAAATATTTAAAACTAACCATCTGTTCAAGTCAAATTAAAAAATAGCTTATTTAATCTTCAATTAATTTAAAGATCCTTCACCTCTTTGAAATGATTGAAATGAAATTCGAGAAATAAAAAAGCTTAGAGTTTAAGTGCTCATGAAGAAGAGTAACATTAATTCAGATATATTTTTAAGTTGATTTATTTGGCTGGAAGGGGATAATTTTTAAGGAGTAATTTATTAAAGTTATTTTACAAATAGCGTAACAATAATGGAGCACGCTGGAGCACCCGATATAGTCATCAAGAAGGCGACTATGATCAAGAAAAACTTTAATGATATCAATAGCATCTATCGTATCGCTAAATTTTTATTGCTTATTTAATATTTATCGAGAAAGGAGTAAGAATGAAGAGCTCTGATATATTTACTATTTCTATCTATAAGCTAATATTTGGGAAGTAATATGATAGATCAAATGTCATTTAATTACTAAAGTTCATTTAATAACATATTTGGCTTATAGAAATGTTAAGAAATGTAATTTGATGAAATGGATCTTCAATTTAAACTATCCTGACTTAATATTTAATTTAAATTTCTCGAGTAAACCTGAAACATTATAATCTGGTGAGCTTTTACAATCTCAAAATGCTTTCCTAATGAAAAAATATCTATAAGCGATATCTATTCTTTTTATCTTGAAGTAAATAGCCTAGATGCTTCTTGCCTTTGTATTTATATGTCTTAAACTATAAATTCGAATAACTATCTAAACTCCTGAAAATAGATTTTGAGCTAAAAATTTTTATAATAATCTCTGGCAATTGTCAGCACTTATAACCACTTTAAGCAATGATTAAGTTTTATTTGTATTCTGAATCCTTTATCAATCATCTTATACTAAAGATTTGTATAGAAGCTGGGAAGTGGATCGTATGGAGTGGTGCACAAGGGAACACACGCCGTTACTGGCTCAGAGAGAGCTATCAAAGTCATTCCTAGATCTAAGATCAAGAACATGGACAGATTCAAGACAGAGGTTAGAATCCTTCAGACCCTCGTAAGTAGCAAATTAAATTAGCGCATCATAAAATACTAAATGAAAATTCATATGAGAATGCTTATAGGATCATCCAAATGTGATCAAATTGTACGAGTACTTTGAGGACGAAACCAACGTGTATCTTGTCATGGAGTAAGTAAAGCGGGCGTATTTAAAAGACTGTTTTGTCTCAATATTCTACTTAGCTAAGATAATCTGATTTTATTTTTGCCAGTTAAAAGAAGCTAATTCAACAGGATCTAATGAAAATCTTAAGCTTTAATTTTCTCGTTTTAAACCGCTGTTATTTAGAGTGTGCAGTGGAGGTGAACTCTTCGAACGCATTATTGAAAAGGAATATTTTTCAGAGCAGTATGCAGCAGTCGTATTCAAGCAAATTTTGGAAGCCATCAATTATTGCCACAATAATGGTGTATGCCATAGAGATCTCAAGCCAGAAAACTTCCTCTATGAAACCAAGGATGATTGATACCTTTTTAGAAGTTGTAATTACTTAAATTAATGATGTCTCAGATTTGAAAGTCATTGATTTCGGACTCTCTAAAATCCTTGATGGTGGATGTAAGAAACAAACTCTATTAATTAATTTCGAATAGCAAAGCACGCACTCTAGAGAATGATTATTTCATACTTTCTTAAGTAAAAATGAAGACCAAGGCGGGTACTCCTTACTACATTTCCCCAGAGGTGCTGACTGGAAACTACGACATTTCTTGCGATATGTGGTCAGCTGGTTGCATCTTGTATATCTTGCTCTGCGGATATCCACCCTTCTACGGAGATGACGATCAAGAGATCCTTCGCATGGTTAAGCGCGGTGATTTCGATTTTGACGGAGAAGAATGGGAAGACGTCTCAAATGACGCAAAAGACCTCATCAAAAAGCTGCATTATAGTAAAAAGCTTATTTTCACTTTCATTAGCTGATCTGCAAGCCAGAGCGTAGATTGACAGCTCAAGAAGGTCTGCAGCACCCTTGGATTAGGACGCTTGCCAAGAATCGCAAGGTAGAGAGACTCAACAAGATCAACATCGATTCTCTGAAGAACTTCCAGCATCATTAAAAACTTAAGCAAGCTGCACTTACAGCTATTGCAGTGCATCTGAATCCTAAAGATGTGAAGTAACTCAAAGACACTTTCAAGGCTCTAGATAAAAATGGAGATGGCTGTCTCACTCTAGATGAGCTCAGACAAGGTCTTAGTGATTTGAAAAATGGAGAGGAGATCCTCGCACTCATGCAAGCTGCAGATACTGACAAGTCAGGTACCATCAACTACACAGAGAACTATAAATCTTCTTGTAATCAAAATTTAAGAGTTCATTGCCGCCACTATGGATGCTCAAATATTCATGAGAGAGGAAAATTTAAGAAACGCTTTCATGATGTTCGATTCAGATGGCTCTGGCAAAATTGACGCCAAAGAGATCAAGGCACTATTGGAGGGAGAAGAATTCAAGGATCAGATAAATCACGACCAGTTCTTGCATGTGGTTTCGGAGGTTGACACGAATGGAGATGGAGAAATAGACTTTGAAGAATTCCTAACTATGATGAGAAGCATCAATCCTAGCTGATTTATAAGACTTAATGTCGGAGTGCTAAATATTTTATCCCATTTGTTATTTTTGAATGAAAAGATATAGTCATAGATTTAGAGGTTGAGCTATTATTCTTCAACTTAGTTAGCGAACTAATACTTATTAAATTTCAATCAAATTTCTTCCTCTTTCTCTAAGCTATTAAAATATTATCTCCTCCTAACTTTCTCTCCCTCATTATGATTGGCCTGAATGCGAATAAATTTGAAGTTTCTGTGCTAGATTATAATATTAAACTTAATCACAACAACAACAAGAAGTTGAAGTGAGTGCAAACTCGCTGACAGAAAACTTAAGTTGAAGTAAAGGACCGCAAAAGCAATGATACCTTTGCATAGGTTGAATTGAAGATAACGGGCCAATATGAGCTGGGGAAAATTGGGTAGGGCGCAGTAGATACGCAATGACTGATCGTCCAATTCATTTCTTCGACATTCAAACATCTAATTATAAGTAATCTTCATTTAGAATGTAGTACAAATTTTTATTATAATTTTAAGGCTAGATATTTTACTGATTTGGCCACTCTACAAAGTTTAATTGTTAAGAAATTATCAATTATGGAACTATTAACTTGAAAAATTGTCCAATTTTTAAATTTCTCTAGTTCAGATAAGATATTTGAATATAAAAGTTGCTTAAGGCAAGATACTCAAGGCCATCATTCACGTATATTCAAATATAAATTTTGCAATTTATAGTATGGTGGTTTTCTTTTCACTTGCCGACATTTGATGCGAGGATCAGGCAGAAGTCGGCTCTTTCCAATAGCTGACCTCTTCGTTCAAATTCTCCTACACCTCTCTATCACTCTTCTATTTATCCATATTTGAACCTAGCCAGGTAGTTTTGGCTTTCAGAGGGGTTAGCCTCTTAGCAAAAGATTCGGTTTTCGCACTTAGGAGTTACTATGGAGATCATAGAATAACGAGAAGGCATATTTATTAGCAATTTCCAATTCTCCATGAAATAAGTCATTGATATCGAAATAAAAAGCGATTAATTATTACAGAATGAAATGCAATTGCTGCTTGCTTGCTAATAATTAACTTGCTGATAAATAAATATCAAAAGTTCTTCTAATGGATAAATCTATAAATCAGCTGAGACCTTAAACTGCACTCAGGCTCACAAAGTCTCCCAATTAATTTTATGCACCTCTTCATAATAACGAACAGACAACTTATATTTTTAGAAATGTATCTCTTTAATATTTTTTTTATTTAACTTTCCTACCCCAGTCTATACCCATAGTTCCAAAGAGCAAATCTAGAAATCAGAACTTGGCTCTAGGCAGAGTAAAATATTCCCCTCTTCTATGTTATATTTTAAAAGAGATGAGCAATCACTCTCTTTCTAATTTAAAGATTAGCCACAAATTTTTAGCACTGCTCATGATGCCAGCTTCACTTAAAATCCCAACTCTATTTATAGTCAACTTCTAAATATGCCAAAAATATTTTTTCTTCCTTTCTTACACTTGAATTTGCTTATTCATAGTTTACCTTCTTCTTACAAAAGAATGCTGGGAATAAATCCAAAGCTCTAAAGGAAGATGTTCACCACTCACAGCCTGCAGAAAGAGCAGTGAGAACAGGCTTAAATTGTTTGAAATAATCCCAAAGCTGTGACTCCTTTTAAAGTCTGCAGATCAAGAGACAATATTAATAAACGTGTCTAGGAGGACATCAAAATAAATTAGAAGCAGTCAGATTAATAGAATTAGGAGAAGAGAATTTCAAATCTCTACCCACAAGACCTCGCCTAGGAATTATTAAGAGAGTAGAGTGCTGACAACCTAAAGATAGAAGAATACGAAGTAGAGCATCACTCCTCTTTTAATAATCAAGTCTAGCAAGACTGTGCTCAATAAGAAAACAATTTTGCTTATAGCTGTTCACAAATGGGATAATAAATTGAGAATCAAAGCTCAGATCTTAAAACAAATCATATCTTGAACGAGGTTGCACAATTAGAATATGCTTTTCCAAATTTCTAAGACTCTCATGTACAGCTGAAGGTTTAGCCGAGCAGATAATCAAGAGCATAGTCTTTTAACTTGAGGCAATAAAATATGAGAAGACTTAGAAAATCTTTAAGCTCTAATAGCAACAACAGCTATTGCTCCGTGCCAAAGAGGAGTTAATTCAATCTATCAAGTGAGAGATAGAATCTAAATTTTGTGCCAGTGCCCCAAGTAAATATAAGCATAAATTAAAGACAGATACCTCAAAAAGACAGAAAGAACGTTTCTAGGAACAAATTTGAAATTAGATAGACTCAAGTCGAAAAAGAATAGGTGCCATAAGAATTCGATTATGATTTGAAGTAGCTGGATAAGTATCCCAATTTTAATTCAAGTTTTCAAAATAGGCTAAAGCAAATTAGCCATAAGTAATTGGGAGGCAGGAGTAATTCAAGGTACAAATGCTATGATCATGATCTTCAAGTTATGAGACTACCCTCGGTTTCCAATTGTCTAAAGAGCGGCATTCTCCCTAAATACCTTAAAATTTTAACTTTTGAACTTATTTCTAAAAAATAGGATAATTCGAATAATTGCATGCATTTTATTGGAAAGTAATTTCAGCATGTGTCATATAAATAAAAGTAAATTTCAATAGAGCTGTAAAATACCAAGATTTTATTTAGCGTTTTTTTTTTTAATTTATGATTTAATTTAAATAGCAACTGTAGATAAAAGAATATTTATTGTAGAGTAGTTCCAGCTCGCCATTAAAGCCAAATACATAGAATGAGCAGAAGAACTAAAGAACTTCTAAGATAAAAATCAGTTCTTCTTAAAACGCGTACACTAAAAACATGCAATAGTTCTCTCCTCATCTCAACAATCCACTTTTCTAGTAAGAAGATGAAGCCTCATCTATGCCAGAGTAGTAGAGGGATAATTAATTGAATGAGAAATTAAACGGAATGACTACCTTTTTAATTTCGGATGTTTAATTTTGACTTTCTTTCCTTTTGCCATGAGAGAAATACAAGCGATCAAACCAAGGTCTCGCTGATGCATTTGTAGTCCGTTGATAATCTATTTCAAGTCGAGGGTACAAACGAGCTTAGTCTTTTCGACAGGATCAAGAGAGAAAGTAACGTCTCAGCAGCTAAAGAGGAGCAGTCAAAGAGGACTTAGATTTTTACCTAACTCAATAATTAGGAAACCCTCTCCAGCATTGACTCTTTTCAAGTCACTATTCAAAGCAGATTCAATCAATAACTTATCTTTTTATTTTCAGATTGAGGCATCGCAGTAAGGACATGAACTCGGAGCAATAGATAAACCAGCAGGCCTCAAACATGAGATACAAGCTGAATCAGAGCTTGAGTTAGAGTGGAGGGAGAGTCAGCCATGATTTCTCATTCACAAATTTCAGGCAGCACCTCTACTCTTCAACTAGCATTGATGAAAGCTCCACTACTCCTAATAAATGTCAAAATGACGATGTAAAATAGACCTCTCAAAAGCTTTTGAAAAGTGAAAAAGAAGAAACAAATTAGGATTCAAATTCTCAAACTAAATAGAATTTTCAATAGAGCTAAAATCATTCTAAAAATATTCAAAGTCATTCATAATAAAGAAGAACTAGGAATCACTAGGATCTGCTGGGAGAGAATTCCATTAAATAAATTCTCTAAAATTTTACTTCAAATTCAAGGAATGAAAACCGATCATAGAATAAAGGGGTGGAGTATGGATTGAGCTTGAACAAAAATGCTATCATACTTAGAAATTCTAATGTTAAATTTGCACTTGGCATAGCAGAGGAGAAACTTAAGACTTTCGTGTCAGTTTGGGGCCCATAGAAATTATTCTTATCAAGAGAAATCTCAAAAAGTTAGATGATAAAATCAAAGTAATTTATTCATAATTTTGGAGAGAGCCCATTCACTCCACTTGAGTTTATCTTCGTCTAATTTCGTTATGTCTTGAATGCTCATTTGCTTTGAGTTAGAATATAGGTGATCACTTTCTTCCTTAAGCTTCTTTCTGAAATTAACACTGTCACTCACAATATATAGGGGCAATAAAGTATTGAGTGTTGTTTAAATATAGAGCTACGCTTCTGTATCTCTCCTATTAGAGCGGGAACTGTAGTTAGATGATCCAATCACAGTCATTACTGGCAAGTCTTTACTATGCTCATCAAAATCATTTTCATAGAACCAGGCTCCTTTGGCGTGATAGGTCCACTCACCCATCTCCCATTCAAATATCTTGATATTCTCCTTTCCTCTATTCTACTTCAAAATAAGTTTAAATAAACTTAATGAAAGTAAAATTGCGAGTTCGTTGGCTCTGTAGAGACCTGGAATGTATTTCTTGAATCTGCCAGCCTTATAGAATCCATTTGCTCGTGGTGAAGAAGTAAGCAGCTCAGTTTAGAGTTACTTATGCCCTGGACCATTCAACACGTCTAAATATTCTTTCTGTAAATTCAAGTATCCTGTCGCAAGTCTTATACGGGTTAGTACGCTTTATTTCTCTGGCGAACTATCTGAAAGAGAGGCGTAATATTTCAACAAGTCTAAGAGAAAGACTTCATCTTCACGGTAGTCGATGACATTCATCTGTAAAGTAGGCACTATGAACACTCTATCATTATCTCTAAACTCTATCTCATAACTATTTATAATAAAAACGAACAAATGCACCAATTAGGTTTATTGATTTCATCTTCGGACTACTTCTTATTGACTGCTACTATTTTATTGAGGATGTAGTCATCTTTAAGCGATGTGCTCTCTATCAAAATTTGCTCTTCTCCAGCCAAATCTTGATCAGTCTACGCTTTGGGATCTTTCCAGATCTCCTTCTGAGTTTCTTAATCCTGCTTCTCTTTTATTTTTTCAAGCTTTAAAATTATAAATCTCTTTCATTCTATCTTTGAAGGGTTTGCTTTTGGCTTTCGCTTCAAGTAGAACCACATCCTCATCATTTTTATTGACAGGTTGGTCCTCAGAGAAGAACTCCTCAATCCAAAAAAATTAATTCAAAACTTACTGCCTCTTTTTATAAATTTTAATTGAATAGTGAGGTCATAGTTAGTGGGGATCTGAGTTCGGTGCGAAAAGCGGTGGAACCTGATATGGTGGGCCATTTGATTCTTAAATTCCTTGCTTTCCTTTTCTGGGATTGGGTACTGGGGCAGCATCTCTAAATTTCCATTCTCCATTAGGTTGTAAGAGCAGTCAGTTACTAAATGAAGTATAAAATCACTCACAAGGTTTACATATTCCAAGTAAGTCATCAAAGTAATTTGCGAGTGGTTCGCAATCGTGGATTACATAACACCTGTCTTATCTGTCTGTGAAATAATCCTCACTCAAATTGGCACTAAGCAAAGTTTAAAATTTTTTATCATTACATTATAGAATGGAAGTAGTTTATTTTTGCTTACCCTGTTATGACTACGTTGTGGTCAAAGACATGCGCTTTGATGTGATGAACGCCAAAGATTTCCCTCATGGGGCCCTGCATCATCTTTCCCTTGAGTAGTCCTGTGTCTGGGTGATGCCAAAAGCCTATTCTCACATTCCTATTAACGTGCTTTGACTTCAGATTCCTCACCAATTCCAGTGAACTTTAATATAAGGAATATGCTGCTATGTTATGATCGAACTAAGATTGTCTTTGGAGCCAATTCTGGTTCCTCTCCCATGTAGTCCATAATGATGTTGAGTTTGAGTCTTTGATTCTGCTCAAGTTTCTTGTCAAGTCTCTCGACCAAATATTTCTCAAGCTTGCCAGTGCCCAGGTACAGAGCACTCATGCTAATTCTCAATTCACTTTGCTTCGCTAGTTTCTAAACATGAATCAACTTAACTTCTTTTGGCTTACATGCATAGTGAGGTAATAGTCGACTGGGTCCTTAAGGATCTAGATCTGGTGTGAGTTTACTTCAAAGCAGGGAGCCTTCCTCTCCTTGATAAGCTTATTAAAGATGAATTGATGAGCTCTGCTGAATTTCATTACTATGCTTTTATAATTTACGGCTTGAAATTAAATTACAAAATTATTTAAGCGCTTATTGAAAAAAATTTGTTTTTTTTTGTAAATTTAAATTTTTTTTTATTTATAAAATTGGGTAATGTCAGAACAGTAACAACAACCGTTCAGCATATCTCCAAGGCAGTCGCCATCTAATTTGCTTAAGTTACAGAAGCTAACTTCACAGAATGTAAACTAAGACACCATTATGAAAAGTCTAGCTATGTCAATTGCTAGTAGAGTATCAGGTAAGTTCTATTCTACAACAAAAAAGAGAAAGTTTAAGAAGCAAAATTAACTTTCTTGTGTCGGTGAGAATAATAAATTCGTGATAGGGGATTCGTTTGGAGGCTCCAGAGAAAGAGATGGCGGAGGTTACACAGACAGAATTCAAGGCCTCTCAAATAGGATCTCAGCTCAAATAACTGACTTGGACAACAGGCTGGACACTATTTTAGAGAAACATGAAAAGGATTTCCTAACTGCCTTCAGAGTAAGATTAGAGCAGAGTGATTATATATTTTCAGTTTCACATGCTTAAGGTGCAAAGGAGCTAGTTTCATTAAAGTCTAAGGCTAATGAGACAGAGCTGAAGACTTAATAAGACTCCAGAATCAACGATCTAGAGAAATAGACGCAAGTATTCAGAGTTTAATGCATGAAACTCAGGTCCAAGTGCGACACGCAAGAGAAGACTCTCTGTAAGTTTAATAAGAGATAGGGAAAGTTGATTTTTTTCAAATTTTTTTTCCTTTTAGAAAAGCTGAAGCAAACGATTGATGAGCTAGAGGATGACAGGAAAAATTTCTGGACTATGAAATCAGAGACAGCAGGCTTTAGAACAAGATGCTCAAAATTGCTCTTTCGAAGTAGCATAATGAATGTGAGGAGATCAACTTGCTAAATCAAACTACACTTGATGAAATCCAGAACCTATAGCAGCAAGCTGCAGATTCCATTATGAATCCTTTTTTAAAAATAAGGATGAATTTATTTAATCAAGAGCTTGAAAATGGCTCAGGTTTACAAGGGAAGAATTTAACAATGACTCTCTAATGAACAAAACAACATCGTAAATTATAATAAGGGCCCGGAAAAGGGAGCTTAGATAGCTAAAACTTTCCAACATCTGCCTACTTAATCCCCAGATATAATAAGTGCAAAGCAAAACACAATACAGACCTTTGACCAAACTATTTAGAAACATTTATTCTAATCTTTATTTCTTTGGGATAAAAATTTAGAGAGGGGAGATTCAAGGTTAGACAATTTCAAGGACCCAAGCCTCTCACGCCTTGCAAGATCCAAACCTGAGGCCACCTTCTACTATGATGGACGGAGCTTCCTAGCAAGATGGAAATCTTTACGCAACCTTCAATAGGGATTCTCAAGCACATCAGTTTAATTAATTTTTCAAGTTTATCTTAAATTGCACAGCCCAGACAAAGCAACCTAGGTTCTTAATAAGTAGGAATGACTACTCAGAGTTTTGCGTAGCAGCCAGTTAGCAGCAAGCCCAATCACTATCTTGAAGCTCAAGAGACTTAGTTTGAGCAGCCATCAGAGGGGAATCAAGTCCCTCTGCTGATGCATTCCTCACAGGATGATTCTAACTCTGCAGCTTTGATAGAAGGACAGAATACTTTCAACTCAGCTTACAGTCCCTATCTCATTAAATTCATAGTAATGATAAATTTTCATGAACAAGGACACCTATGTCAGCTAAACTACTAAAAACTAGGCAGTACCTAATCCTTTGAGCTTCGAGTATTAGTCTTCCTAAAATTAAGAGCAAGCATAGTAGTACTAAAGTGAGGCAGAGTAGCTTAGGTTGGGAGTTTCAAACGTCAGCAACTTGAAGTACATGTCCAAGGTTTCTCAAGGGTATGCAGAGGGCAGAGGCCCTGGTGATCTAAAGAAGACTTTCATGTACAACGCCAAACTCACTCAGCAACTTTTTGATGTACTCGAGCTTACAAATAGGAACCCTGCTGCCTCTGCTCTTATGGTTGAGTAAATTTCATAATACTCTTGTGGGCATTTTAAAAAGGAGCACTAGTTTAGTTATATGAGGAGGATAACAGAAGGAGATAAGAGATGGCACAGCATCTGCGAGAGAAACTAGCTGCTTAGAAGCTTTTGAACCAGCAAAAGCAGAAATAGATATAGCTTTAGAAGTAGTTCGTAACTCAGAAACAGGAATCAGAGGTGCTAGTGTAGACATTCAAGAACTGCATAGATGCAGTCATTATGGATAAGAAGGACAAGAGTGGGAGCAGCAATGACTGCAGCTCACGGTAATAGCACTTTCAATAACAGCACTATGGGCAAGAGTGGCTTCAATGATAGCATCAACGATGGATTGAATGAAACTAGAGGCGGTAATCCTTTCAAATCTGGGGGTGTAGTGAGTGCCTAGACTATGACCAAGGATAACTTAACGGATCACGACAAGAAAAGAATTATTGAGCTATTTGTGGAAAACGATAACACACTCAGCCATCTGCTTGAGTTCATCTCCAGTAAACTTATTGACTCAGAAATAGATAATATGCGAATACAAAGATTTGAAATTGAGAAATTAAAATAAATCCATGAGCGAGTTTTAGAAATCATTCTTCACTGATAGTAGTTGTTGTAGTCAAAGCCGCTCCCCAAATTATTCTGCGAGTATTAAAGCTGTTAGAATCCTGATCTAGATCTGAGGTCAGAGACTTGCTCTTCATCTGAGTCGTCCTCATCCTCGGAGTCTGAATCCCTTTGTCTTGAGTTTCTTCTGTGCTCTTGAATCATGTTCAGAGCGTTGTAGCTCATCCCATCAGATTAAGTTAACAAATTATCTTATAATTTAAAGCATAGGGGTCTAACGCTCTAGCCTGAACATCGTTGGCAATCCGTCCAAGATCCATGTTCATGAGACTCTTTCTTCCAGTCTTAGCTCTCGAGTTGCTATTTCTGATGAAGTTCACAAACTTTTAGATAATTTAATACATTATATCACAGCCTTAGCATTTGGACCTGCAGCTTATTGACCGCGAGTGGGGACTTGCAAGAACTGGGCTGGCACGTTGGTGTTGTAATTCTATCTAGAATTCTCACTAAGGTCTTCACTTCCTCCATAAGGATTATAAGCTTGCTACTTGTTGCCTTTCTATTTTCCTGAAGCACTCATGGCTGCTTGACCTGCACCATTATTTGCTTTGAAAGCTGCATCTCTATTGAATGGTCGATCATATGAAGTGTCCTCTCCATCTCTTGAAGTGGCCTAGTTTTCCTCATCCTCTGATGAACTACTCTCCACCAGTTTATTCAAATCCAACTCAAGCTCGATCTCCTTCTATTGCGCCTGATCATCTTCCTCTTCTTAGATGTCATTGAAAAAAATAGTTATCCCTTCATAATGATACTCTAAATGCAAATTGATAAGGTTCATAAGCTCTTCTTCATTAAGGAGGAAGGGATTCAAGATTGAAAACTCGTAGGCCTCTTTAACATCCAAGTCCATAATAAACCTCTTCAGCAAACTCTTACATATATAGACAAACACATATAAATGCACTTCATAATTCTACTCTAGGTTTCCCTGAGGTCTGGGTTCTGTTTCTCAAGCTCTCCTCTGATCTTAGTGAGTCTCTGAATCTGAGTGAACTGAGCGTTGTTTAGGTAGTTGTCTGGCAGGTCTATATCTATGGATTTAAAGACGTCCACACTAGCTATGGTGTCAATCAGAGCGCACATGTCCTATTTATAATCCAGGATCTTAACAAGAGGGTCTCCGGATTTATCCCCCATTATAGAGGCTCCGTTTCCACCCTTCTTTCCATTAACAGCCTTCATTTGAATTGGCATTTGAGTTGCCAGTTCCCTAAGTAGCTCCTCATTCATGCTCTACTTCTTTGGCTTGAGCTGCCACCATGTTTTCAAATTGAGCGAGTTACTCCACACTCACAGTCACAAAGAAATACTTTAGCAACACCTCATGAAGATTATAAGAGTATATAATGCTATTATCATGTTTGATAGCATTTCCAAGTACTGCTTTCTAAGACTCACTTAACAGCAAAAGGAAATCAGGTAGCTCTTGAAGCAGCTGCAGAAAACGATGATCTCTCTAAATCTCTTGTCTGTACTGAGGCTTATTCAGGAGTTCTGGGTAGCTTAAATTAGCTAGCTGAATTGAGGGCAACTAGTTTGTTTAGTAGGCAGTGAGGAACCTGCTTCTAGGAATCTTCCAAATCTGCGACTTAGTAAACAAGTTCAACTAGAAAGGATTCAGGATGTCTTTGAAGTCTTAAGGAAAGTACAAGGGAGCCGTCATCTCACCGTTCAGTTGGCATTTAGAGAGTGTGAGCAATTGCTTGTCTGTCAGGCATAGAAGGAAAGCAACTAGGTGAGGCGCCACTTTTTCAAAGAGGGAGGTTTTGAGAATATGCAGATACTGATCAAAGCCTTTGTTAATGAGCCTCTCCACATCATCTTCATCTTCTTCTGGCCTTGAGGTTCCCTGCAAGCCTGGTGCAAATGAGAATCTGTTTTGCATGGCTGCGAGAATTGCAGACTTCCTCTCTTTGGGCAGATTCTGGCCCTTTCCTTATCTCCCTGGAGAATCTTTCTCATCATTGCAATTAGATCAAATAGGAACATAACATTTTTTAAAGAAATTAGCTTGCTTAATTAAGTGTTAAAGTGTACTATAAGAAGTTAATTTAAGAATTCACTTGAATCTTTGCTTAAAGTATTCAGTAATAACGCAAATGTTGACATCTAAGGCTGCTAGTCTCTCCCTCCCGGCTTAGCTGCTCTCATCTATGTTTTGTCTATGTTTCAGCATGATATTCAAAAGCTGGGTCAAGTCGGCTGCTTAATCTGGCAGCAAGGGCATGTCTAACAGACAAAGCATTGCAAACATAAACTGCAAGTCATTATCTGGGATACCGTCCTATTCATCCCAATATTCTTCACGCTCAAGAGCAATTATTTGAAAAATTTCCTAAAGAACCAGCTCAGAGGCCAAGCAATATATCTGCACTAACTGAGTACTTTAGTTTTCTAGTTTCAGTGACTCTTTATAAAAGTCGAAGAAGGTTTGGGCATCTCTATATCTCTTCGACCTGGGGGCCTCCTTCTAAGCTTGAATAAGTTGCTGCCTGAAAACCTTTCTTTGGCTTAGTACTTCATCTATCCAGCTTTAATCCCAAAGTTTCGCACTTAGACTGGCTTTTTGTGCCTTGCTGATAAACTTATCACTCCACTAAATGCATTTATAAATTTGAAGATGTGGTTAACTATATCTTGATCTTAGTAAATATCTTCGTCTTCTAATAGTTGCTCACCTCCTCCCTCGATATACTCTTAACTCTGACTTTTGATGTCACTCAGAATTCGCTCAGAAGACTAGAAGTACATCCTCGCTAGGCTGTGCTGAATATAATCTCTATCGTGGCCGTGAGCTTAATCTTAGGGTACTTGTTATAAATCTTCCACTTTATTGGAGTGCTTGGTGCTTCTAAACACTACACTTTGCTCATCCTTTATAGTCCCACTGTGTCTATTAGAAGCAGTAAATTTTAATTGCTTGTCAGCAGATTCTTAGCTTCTTGTCTGACCGTCATCAAGTACCTCAAGGCTTCCTCATCTTCTTCAGGTAGTTCATACTCCTCATCTTGAAATCTGTCCCTCCCTTCGAGTGGAAGAGCAGGCCTCATCAATCTTTCCTCTTCCCTTTCTTCTTAGGACACCCTTTATGGATTGTATGTCTTGAATTTTGTAAAAATTTATTTTCTTTTTCCTTAATTTTTCATTTTAATTATTTTTATTTAAGGAATTACAAATTTAAATTTTAAGCCAAAAATCTTCTCAAAGAGTTAAAGATAATTAAAGTCCAAACTCCAACCATTAGAAATGAGCTGGATCAGATCTCTGAGTCTCTCTTTGCTGGAGGAGGTCCACATGGCTAAACCATTTTCTATATTCCTTATAATCAATGATAGATTAATTACCTCGAGCAGCTTGTGTCTGGTCTTTGCAATGGATTCTCCCTCTGCTACTGCCATGTAAGACAGTCTGCTGAAGTGGCCGATGTGGGAAGCATAGCTGTCTCTGTGCACTCCAGTAGCGAACTCCCTACAGTAAAAGTTCATATTATTTTAAGTTAGCTTACCACTTGGTGAGGTCTGCGTGTCCGCACCCATGGTACTTTGCGTACAGGTGCTCCATTTGGTTTTGCATTTTCGATCTATTTTAAATTACTAATTTCTTTAATCATTTTAATTAATCAGATAAAGAACCCAGAATGTTCGAGAATCAAGGAGATCAAATTCAAGTTCAATATTTATCTTTGTGTGTTGGGGTGGGATAGTATAAATTTATAATTCAAATTTATAACTCTTAAAAAGAGAGACTCCATAGCAACTATAACTCAGTTACCAACAAAAAATCACAAGATTTTTACAAACATGATAAAAATTTAGTGAATATTGTATTTATGAACCCATACGCATCCGAAGACTTCAACAGAATCAAACTCACTGGTCAGGCAAAGCCAGCCCCACAAGCCCCTCAGGCAGATAACGCTCCAGGAATAGACCACCTCTGTTCGAGGGCAAGAAGATCGACATGTCCAAACAGGAACTGCGCGCCTTCACCAAGGCCATGGAGCAGCCAGAGTTCAAATCTATGCTAGCTGACTACGTAAAAGAAATCTCAGACCCCAACTAAAAAGCAGAGTATGAGCAGTACCTTCGTCAGTTGGAGGATGCTGGCGACTTGCCTGTGGGGACCAAACTCATCCAGCCTAACGCCCTATTCTGCATCAAGACCAGCTCCAAGAAACATACTTTAAAGAGTATTGAGTTATTGTGAAACTCATTAGTGATTTGAACAAGCAGTACTTCGACCAGAAGACATTTGTCAACGTATGCTTTCACGAAGATGTGGAGAAGCCAATGAGAT
Source organism: Tetmemena sp. SeJ-2015 (assembly GCA_027382625.1). Classification (NCBI taxonomy): domain Eukaryota; phylum Ciliophora; class Spirotrichea; order Sporadotrichida; family Oxytrichidae; genus Tetmemena; species Tetmemena sp. SeJ-2015. The sequence continues at coordinate 1,724 of JAJKFJ010022713.1, read as the reverse complement.
AGTAAGCTACTATGCCAGATGGCCGTAAGGGATATAGCTGGTAGCTTCCCTACAGAGTTAGCAAGCCCCGTCATGATCAAGACAAAAAGGGAGATCTCTGCAGTACAGTTGATGTAGTATTCCACACAGATATTGGAGGCTTTATCATCCATGATGACTTTAAGAAGTTCGTAGCTGAGACTGCCATCGACGGAGTTAACAAGGTGCTGGCCGAGAACAAGGAGAAGTGCTCTGCTGACTATAAGATCCTCAAGCATCTTAATTGCAAAGGTGGTAAACCTGCTCTACTTACCGTCAAGGTAGCTACGGAGAACAAGCTACTTGCTAACGCAGACGTAAATAGGCACGAGACTCAGCTATAGAAGGAAGTTTCCCATTAGACCGAGGAGTATAAACGCCTCCAAAAGGAAGAGGAGGAACTCAGAGCCAAGGCAAAGCAAGATATTTAAACTATTAAGCTTACTATCTTTGGGTGGTGGGTCCCCCACCGCACGTGCGGTCCCGGACCGCACAGGGTTTGCCCACACCGCACGTGCGGTCCCCGACCGCACAGGGGTCTCCCCACACCGCACGTGCGGTCTGGGACATATGTGCGGTGTGGGGAAGTATGTGCGGTCCCGGCACCGCACGTGCGGCTCTGTACCGCACATATATTGCCCCAGACCGCACATATATTTCAAGTCATCATAAATGTTCTCTGTATCTTAATCAACATGTTTCACACATGAATTTTAATTGGCTAGATTGGCGTTCTTACCTTATTGCTGGTTTTTATGTTTAATGAGAAGAATATAAAATGAAATCAAGACGGATGACTTACCTTTTTTCTGATCGGTTTGAGGCCCCCAACTACTACCACTGGTAAAAGGCCTAGCAGCAGTAGTAGTAATCAATTACTTCAGTTAGCTTTTGCAGTTAGTAAAGTCCTCGGATCTTAAAGTGAGTTGATTGGATGAAGTTTTACTAGTTTAAATATATTTGGTCACAGCCACTATGGCCACTCCTGAGCCTAAACACTAAAATCTCCCGGGCCTCATGATTACCCTATATGGATGTGATTCAGAGCTTGACTTGCCGACAATTCACGTTGATATTGACCTCCACCCGTGCCCACTCTCCGATACATCCTATAGCTAGCAAGAGATCAAGTCAAGATTACCTGCAAAGGGCAAATATATACCGATCCGCAGCGAGAAAGCAAGCCAACCTCTTGGATATCGACGCTTCGCTGACCTCCCCACTCAATAGAGCTAGGAGGATTCATATGTATTCTGCAGCAGCTAGTCCCAGATAGCATTCAGAGATAAACCTACTTTCGCCACCTGCCAAAGGTTCTCTCTATATAACAAGCTTGGTTCAGCCAAACGCCCCAGGCTCCTCCTAGATGGTTATTTGCAATACTAGCGCTACATTTGGTCCCCGTGCCCCTCCTATTCCATCTTGGCAAGGTCCCCGACCTCGTTGAGATTCTCAAAGCTCACCCAGATAGTAGACTCGAGTCTGTGGCTCTTGAGCAGAGCCTCATTGATCTATCGGAAAGGTAATCGTGCTCATCGAGAGGCAGGCTGGAATGGTCTAGTCCTAGATGTCAATAGTCTTTAACTCTCAATCAAAGATTTAGCCCCATAACCTCCTCCTACAGCACCTCTGCTATAGAGAAGATGAGCATTTGGTCAGATGGCCGCAACTAGCTCACCACTTCAAAGATGCTGCTCTAAACTTTG